>LIAE01007396.1:70096-121452 GCA_002287525.1 Diploscapter pachys
CTTCCGTCTTTCCATCATCAACACTCAAACAACTTTTATGAAGAGGTGTAAAATTCAATTCAATTCATCAACCAAAACTTTTACTGTAGATAGAAGAAATTAATCAATCTATAACACCTTACTCGATGATCTGTTTAATACGAAACGGCATAAAAAGATCAAAATCATATCCTTCTAATCCTATACCAGAAGCATGGTGACGCCATTTTGGATGAAGTTTACAGAAAAAAACAATGCAACCAATCGGAAATTCGTAATTTAAAAGAAAACTCTTACTTGATAACTTCATAGCAGGACAGATTCCTGCCCTCGAATCTGAGCAGTCGCTTGATGTCGTCCTGCAGCGGCAGCATGTGCGCGAAGTCGATTTCCATGGGAGTGCCCTCGAATGGACCCATCATTTTGAAGCCGTTGCACGACAATTTCACCTGAATTCGTCGGATGATTGGTTGATCTGTGACTGTTTGCAAACCGGTTGTCGGCTTCCGATGTGCTGCAGAATGAAACACTTCTTACGATCGGCTGGCTCTCCCAGAAAATGAGAGGAATTGTTGCCGAAGTGTAGACAGCTCAGGTTGCCTGAAACGAACGCTCATGAACATACATACTTTCCTGCAAAACTGAAGGAGGTAATTATTACGCAAAAACTCACCGTTAATGATGCAAATAGGTTCCTGCCTCTCGCCAATTTCCATGTTCAACCCGATGATTCGCTCTCCTTGAGACAGTTCGAATGGAGCATAGACTCGTTGGCAGTACTGTTTGTAGAGAGCAGAGAAGTTGAACATTTCAGTGCGGAATGGCTGCTTGCAGAACGTGATCAGTTTGTCCTCTTCGAGCAGAGCACTGTAAGCGTTTAGGAACAACTGAAAGAGCTATCATTATTTCAGCTTAGTCAGTAGAAAGTATCGAAATTTTCGCTTAAAAAGCTATGATTGAATTGAGAAAAAAAACTCATTAAAGCACAAACAAATTATTTCTACCTTCGGATCGATTTCAAAGAAACACATGACTCGAATGGGGACGAGTTCGATAACGACGATGCAGGGAATTCGCTCACAGAATGGGGCACGACGATTTCCATCTGAAATTAGATGGGTTTTCGGGAAGAGAAACAGTAATTCCTAACCTTCAACATCATCGATGTGTCGAGGCTGCTTGTGGCCAAGAATATACACGTCTTGGTGTTCTCGATTCCAACCGATCTTCCTGAAAATTGAAAATAATAAAACGAAAAGGATCTAAAAAGAATCACGTGAATTTGTGAGTTTCTGCAGCGAGACAGAATCTGTACAACTGCTCGCGAGTCTTGTAGTTGTATATGTACAGGCTTTGTCCTGAAATTGAAGAATTATCTCGCTCTTTTCAAGCAAGAACCCTTACTTCGATGAATCTGATTAGTTGAAGTGGTGAGTAGAAGCATCCATTTGAGACTGGGAGAGAGGGAATCAGTTTCTGACGAATGGCCCACTCCGTCAATTAGCAGAGTGTCTACAATTCGCTCTCCTTCCTGGAAACAGACTTTGATAAAATCAGCAAAATTCGGAAATAGTTATTTTGGTTAAATGACAAATCTGATTTGGAGTCTTTTGAATTTGCTCAAACATTTACCTGAATTCCCTCCAAAGAGCTCGTGCCCAAAGTGTCCAAATCCAAGAGTTCGGTCTTGCTGCCTTCCCAGACCATTCGACTACAGACAAATTTGCACTCAGAATGAGCGATCAATTGGAACTTGTAAACCTGTCGAAGATCCCTTTGCCTCGCATTTGCACTCGTTCATATGGCCGATACTCGAATTGGGGCTGAAAATCAAGTTTGACAAACGAGATAAAATTTTAATTTAGTCGAAGTGGAACAGAAGTTTTATGAATTTTCGACGCAGGGAAACAGTAAGATTGAAGTTTGCGTTGAAATATAATTCATTTTCTAATGCTATAAAAATGTAAAATTACCGAAATCTCCAAGCACTCGAACATGTGCGAGTCAGGACAGCCCATTTGATTAGGTCGTCCGCCGATCTCCCTGTCCATGAGCAGATTTATCTGCACATTGCACTATGCATTTCCCCTTCATCTACGAATCAAACAATACCAAATTCCTCAGTTTTCGAGGCTTTCTCGGGTGGAAATGGGACGCTTCCAGAGTCGTCTTCAAGTTCGTTGCGAACTGAAAATTGTGCGAGAATGAAATGAAATAAACATGAATATTTAGCCTCATTTGGTCTTCTTATTGAAGAGTTGTTTGAAATTATCAGAAGGGGTGTGCGTGTGCGAAATGAAATTGAAATCGGAATTCACACCTCTGATCATCAGTTTCAAAATTTGTTTGGTTTAGTGTTTGCAGAAACTCGTGGAAATTTTCTATCGACTTTCCGAAACGCCCTTGATAATCCGGGTTCTTAACAAAAATGTGTCGTCCAAGGGAATTTTCAATTCAATTAAAAATCGAACAAATAACCTACCGCCTTTGCTCGTTCGAGTGCGTCGCTGATCTGCTTCCTGGATCCACCATCGATTCCCTGCTGTTCCCCCATCGGTAGAGACCAGTTGCGACGGCTCGGCATTTCGAAAAATCCATAAAGTTTCAGAACAATCGAAATCGAGAAAAATGCATGTGAGACAAAACTGAATATATATTCGGTTTTGCCGAGAACGCTGTAAAACAGAACGCGTGGGCCACAGTTATTCTTTTTCGATGCGGGAAGATTGATTTTTCGCGATTCTTTCGTCTGCTTCGTTGTGACTGACTGAAATCGGTCACAGACACAGTTAACCAGGACCATGGCCAAGTGGGATGCGGTCGTTTTCACGGCTCCTGATGAACAAACCAGGCAGCAAATCGAGAAATGTGAATTTTCGATTGAATTCAAGCAAAAAGCAACGAGCTTCAGATTATATTGTCTGGAAGAACCTGGGCCTGCTTCTGGCAGACGAGTGGTTGGCGATAGAAGATGCCTGTCCGGATGTCGGGTCGGCCGGGAGCTCGTTGAATGCGCTGCTTGTTGCGGTAATCTTATTTTCTTTTTCTAAAGAAAAGCCTTTCTGGAACTTTCAAATCTTAAACAATTCTTTCTTGAATACTTTAGAATTTTGAAAAATAACAATCGCCCAATCGAAACGAAAATCACGTGCAATCGGTCGCTTCGTTTTACAAATTGTTGAATTTCAGACAGAACGTCTCTGCGCTCTGAAGGGTCTCTCAGTTCTGAACGAGCAGGTCCTCTTCAGCAGTCGAATTCTTATCGTTCTTGTTGTGAGTTTTCTGAGTCATCGTCGTTTAAAAGGGAAAATTTCAAATTCAGGGCGATGTATCGGGGATTCACGACAATGTGACTGGAATGGACGAGAGAATAGAGACTCGATTCGGATATGTTCCGAGGAGCAGAGTGGTTCAGTGCTTGGCGAATGTCGATAGAATTGCTGAGCGGACAAAGGCTGGAGTCTGGATTACAGGTTCAATTCGCTAAATTTGTAAATTTACCGCTTTCTTTTCGTCGTTCAGGCACAAACGCTTCATACGATCTAAACGATCCAAAATATTCCTATTCCTGCGATTCTAGTAATTCATCCAATTTGGTCGCCTTTTCTTTTACGAACAAATCGTCTGACAAACTTATTCCACACGGCATTTACGAAACAGACCAGAATGCTGTAAGAATTCTCAATTTACTGAATTGACAAACTTTTTCTTTTTCAGAAACAAATCAGGAGTTTCTCTTTCGGTGTGCCCTCAGTCGATTCCAACGTGCTTCTGGCTCTGATTTATTTTCCTCCACCCATCGCCAGACTCTTCCTCTCACTTTACTCTGTTTATCCGCTAATGCGCTCTACATATCACGGATTGGACAGTGGGACAGTTGGGCTAAAAGTGGGTTCTTAATTTTCGAAAATTTCACTGTATCAAAGAAATGAAATTGAGGTTTCGTCTGCTTATTTTTCATTTATTCAAGACTTTAGCTCTCCCTCTTTTTTGATATTCTACCTGCTAGTTTGATTAGCGAAGAAGAGTTCTACACTTCAACTTTGGGCGGGTCGAGAATTGACTGTAACGATGATCTGAGACGTTTAGCCAGAAAAGAAATTCGGAACAGAATGGATGGAATAAGGCTTATGAATGGTTTGTCTTTAACTTGGATATTTCGCATCTTTTCTTGCAGAGCAGCTTGATATTGGCCACTATGCTTATTTCGAACCTAATTCTTCTAAATCTAGCAACGATGTGGATAAACTGTAACATTTTTATCCTTTTTATTATCACATTCCTTCTATTTCAGAAAACAGTTGTATGAGAATTATGCGCAGAATATCGTCGAGAAGATTGAGAAGAAAACGGAAAAAGTGGACAAAGTTTTGAGAACGATCGTGGAATTGGAGAGTTTGTATGGATCTGATAAACGAGTGGGGGAAATAATTGAGAAAAGTGAGGTTCTTTTGTAACCCTATTTATTTTATGATTTTCTAATAGATCTGCTTGAAAATCCATCAGACACCCTTTGTATGGCATATTCTTCATATTTGTTTGCGCTAACAAAAGGCAAATTCGGATTGAGGAACGGTCCCGCTTTAAACATCAATTTTAAACGAGGAATGGATCTCGTTTCCCAGGCAATTCATATTCTTGAGATTCTTGGAGAGGAAATCGTTTCAGAAGAAAACCAAAGAAGGGTATGAAGCAATGGTTTCTGAATGCAAGAACAATTGGATGAATTCGAATGAAAAACTGTGCAGAGCGGGACGACATTTTGAAGCTGCATCACAAATTATGACTTCTACACGAATAAGGGATCTTTGTGAGCAGGTAGAACTTTTCTATACTTAAAATTTTATCATGAAATTTTAGTATAAGCCAGTCAAGACTAATAAACTAGCTGTCGAATCACTTTTAAAGAAAGTCGAAGTTCAAGCAGCTGCTCGAGTGAGTAATTATTTTGAGCATTTTCTTATCATTTATGTTTCAGATTGATTTATATGGCGGTTGGCTGGACACTCCGCCCATTACATTCCAATTCAATCCGAGTGCTGTTGTCAACGTGGCAGTGCAAGTCGATGGAAGGGTTCGAAAACTAAAACTAAATTACCGAAAATTTAAAAATATACAGAAGCCCATAAAATGTTGTCTGGAGAAAATTGATAATGAGGGCATTTCATTCACGACTGAAGGACACAAAATTCAATATGAAAGTATCAACGAAATTATTGAAAGCTCCAATAAACCTGAAAAGCCAGGTAACAATTCAATACTTTTAAACCTCTTATGCCATTTTAGGAAGTCTACTATGCGCGTGCATAATTGCGTCCGGTTTAATAGATGCCATGAGTGATCAATCGAAGTGTTTATCTGAATTGACAAATGAAATATTCCATTCACGCGGTATCCGAATTACTACTCGATCCTTACTTCCACATGGATCAGGTATCTTTATAAAAAATACCTAACGTTTTTGAAATGATTTCTTAAAGGTCTCGGCACTTCATCTATCCTTGCCAGCACAATCATTGCTTGCCTATGGACTGCTGCCAATTACGAATTCACAAACGAGATGATTGTGCATACAGTTAGTCGAAAGAAAGGTCAACTATTGAATAAAATGCATGATTTCAGGTTCTATTAGTCGAACAAATTCTCTCCACTGCAGGTGGTTGGCAAGATCAAGTTGGATGCATCTATGCTGGATTCAAAATTGGTTAGACAAATGTTGTCCTAATTATGCATTACTCATCATTTTAAAGGCTCAATGACATCAAATGGAGTCATTGCAAAACAGATTAATACCAGTCCTGAATTCCTCGAGAATTTCAACCAAAGGATGGTTCTAATTTACACCGGCAAAACCCGACTTGCAAAGAATCTGCTACAAGTACTTTATGAAAGACTATAATTATTTTTTTTTCTTTATTTCCAGCAAGTTCTCCGTAATTTCTATAGCGGTGGAGATTCTTGCAATATTTTGCAGAGTATGTCAAGTAGAGTGGAAGATTTCGCCAAGTTCATTGAAGATGGTAATAATTTCTCAAAGATGTCGAATGTGATTCATTTAAATCAGGAATATTACCAACATCCGATATTGGTCATTATTACGAAGCGAAGAAGACCTTAGCCGAGGGATGTGAGCCTGAGAATGTCAGAAATCTCATTCGCGATATGCAAACGTAAGAGTAGTGCTGAGATTCGAAAAATCATGATTAATTAAATTAAGCTTGGATTTGTTCGAATCTGTCTGCCTTGCCGGTGCAGGCGGAGGGGGATATTTGTATTGCTATCTGAAACCCGGAGACTCAATTGAACAACTAAAATCGTTGCTGCAAAAGAATCATTCCGAAATGTCGCTTCACGCAATCAATGTCGACTTGAAACCATTCGAAATCACTTGCACTAATCAATAATCATATTGTTCAGGGAATTAAGGGAAGGGGGGTAAATATACACACATTATTTAAGGATCAATTTTTCTTCATTACATTCCTAATAATTCTTCAAAGACTCATCACTCTCTTGTCAATATGAATTCCTGTGCCGTATTTTTGATGCATTACTTGTGATAAGATTCTAAAATTTCAATTATTCCAAAATATTCTGAATATTTACTAAAGTTTGTGATAATTTATACAAGAAAAGGTGTACAAATAGGAATTGTGCCTTAAAATATAAATATGTAAGCTCGTTAATATTGACTTCTTTTCACAAATAAATAAAACATCTAGATAAAAATCCTCGTTGAAAATATTTCGAGTGAAGAGATCGAAAGTAATTCTTGAGATCAGAAGATGAAGTGGAATGTTTGAAATCAAAGGGGATGAACGAAAGATCGAGGAATGCAACAAGCGACTGGCTAGAAGCTAGAAAAATAATGAAAATGCTCCCGTTTATGACTGAGATTGAGAATGAGAGTTATGCAGAACACAGAATCGACAACGAAGATCGTTATCATTTCATCATCAAGATTATCAGTGAAATGATATTTTGCGTATTCGAATCATCATTTGGAATATGTGATTTGAGGCGAATATAGGAAGGGTGGGGGTCGCTGGGGAAACGATCCATTCGACGACAGACTGCTGTAGCCCATCGACTGGTTGAACAGACTGCCCGAGGCCTAAATTGTTTTTTTACAGTATTTTCTCTTTTTACTAGATTATAGTTTCCACTCGTAGTTTGATGCTGTCGTGAACAAGATGCACAACTTTCTTCCGACATTTGAGTTCTTCACTTTGAAAAGGAAAACAACAGTCCCTGATATGGGATAACGAGAAAAGCAATCAGGGAACGGAAATTGCTGAGATGAGAAAAAGCAGATAAATCGGCGGATTATCACGCATTCACGCTCAAACTCGTGACTAGGTACAGTAATCCAGAAGATTTGCAAAAATATAATCATTCAATGTGTGAAAACTCACGTGAAATCCGGTAGGAATGAGACTACGGTAGTTGGCAGCAGTCCACCCATTCTGCATGAAGTCCTGCTGCAATCGATTGACAGCTTGAGGGTTGAAGTAGTCAGTCGAAGGATTGCCAGGCTGGGGTTGCAGTGCCGCTGCTATGCCTGAAGAATGACAATAATGGTTGCTAAATTGTGAAGGCCAACCTTGGAAATCGAATTTATAGGCATATCGCTTTCCATGCACCTTGCACATTATATTCTTGTCATAATAATATCGCAAGGCACGAGACATCTTGTCGTAATTCATATTCGGCTTGGATTTGCGTTCGCCCCATCGTCTGAAAGATAGTGTTCAATTTGTTCCAATCAGAGAAGGCGAAGAATTAGTTTGTTGCATCATGAAAAGTCATCTACGTTTATCGTCTTATTGAAATTTTTTGTTTAAACTTTTCAAAGATAGATAATTTCAGTAGTTCTTAGATTCTTACTTAGCGACTTCATCAGGATCGACAAGTTTGAACTCCCCCTGAGTGCCTTCCCAGGTGATCACTTCCGAATTGCGATTGTCGGAGAGCAATTCGAGGAGGAATTGCCATAGCTGAGTCTGGCCACTGCCCGAATGCGCCAGACTTCGACTTGTCGGGCCCAGAATTTGGTACGGGTCTGCAATCGGAGTTTGGAAATAAAAATGATGAAATGTTGTGGGAGAATTTTCTGTTGTAAATTGTTTGAAGATATGCCTAGATAAACATTTTATAAATTTGCAAAGAATTTAGAATTGAATAGAGAACGCAATTTATATGTTTCTAAAGCAATTTGCAGATTTTTATGCTAGTGTCTGCTATTGTTCAGAACAAATCAATGCTGTCAATTCAATGACTTTTATTCATGCGAAATTTTGACCATTTTTTTCTCAGAAAGTAACGGTAGCGTTCTAAGATTGTAGTTTCAGCACGAGAAGGCAAGAATAGCTCTGATGATGCTGTAATCATTGATCTGTCTTTTCTTCCTGCATGTGCTGTGCTTCAATCTTTTCCTCTGCTCCCTCTTCTAGTTCAATGATGCAACTTCTTCACATCTTCACTTCAGCAATGCTAATTGACTCGATTCAATTGTTCCCTCTCTGTTCTGCTTGTCAATCCCTTCTTCTCCTTCTGATTGCATTTTGTCTGCTCCTTTCTCCTCCCTCTAATTGACACGCAATGTCCCTGTCTCTCTCTCTCTTTCTGCCTGCAGTCAGATTACTGTAATTGGTCATTGGCTGTAAGATTGTTAGATTGTTCTGTTCGGGGCAAGTGAGGTCAGACAGAAAATGAAATGCCCAAAATGCTAAGAGGTGAAGGCTAACAAATGACATGAATTAAGAAAAGCAGGTGGAAGAGGAGGAGAAGAAGTACAACAGGTGGGAGGGAGATTGGAGTGAATCGACAGTTATTACGGTAATAAATTAGTCGAACGGCTGGGGCAATGGCAGCCAAATCGCTCTGCAAAACAGCTGAATTCGTTCAGATTGATTTGTGTAATTTGGAATTCCCGCATTTCGCCAGACAGTCCGATTTCTTATTCATAGCAGTGATTGTGGCGGATGAGCTGCCGAAAAGGGAAGGCAAAGAAGAAAGGGGAAGAGCCAATTGACCCTCTCTGTCCCTGTCATTCAATGAAGCAATGAACAGAGCAGAGCCCTGTCTAATTGCTGATGCTTGTGAATGGAGGAGATAGAGACTATGCAATTGTTACAAGCTGAGGAGTGCTAACAAGACAGAAAGAAATACAGATATCGGCACTATCTAGTTATTCACCGTTTTCGAGGATATTATTCATGTTTACCATTCATAATTCATCATCTTATTTTAGAAAGCAATACTATGGTTTCTAACACTAAATATCTCGAGAAAACGCCATGTAATAATTATTTATCTGAAATCGTTAGAATAAATTGATGAAGATCAACTCGGAATTTTACGACATTCAGACTCGCTATGTTGTATGCTCTTATTTAGTAAGTAGTTGTGTTGATATAGATGCTCTTTGCCTTCTGTCTTCTGCTTCATTCTGGCTGCCCTGTCATCCGATTCCCCTTCTTGCGATCATTTATCCTCTCTGTTCTCCTCTTCATTTCTCGATTCTCATTCTTCATTTCATCCTTCTTCTTCTCTTTTCGGATTCATCTTCAAAAGGCATTGGATATTCGATTACGAGCTGCCTGGCTGTTGTCTGTGGTTGTGCTGTTTGCGCACAGATTTTCGCGCTCCATGCTTTTTTATCCTCTTCTTGCAGCAGCTTAGACCTCCTCTCTGACTACAATATGCTTCTTCCCATTGGCACCCTCCCCTCCCTTCTCTTTGATGAATCCGTCCTCTTCCTGCCTCCTGCTATGATCCGCAACCATTTACCGCATAATAACCCAAGTGCTCTAGAGCTCAGTCTCAGCAAAGAGACAAGCGACCAGCTCCGACTCAATCTTTCCTTCTTTGCACGGCTATTATGGGGCAATTAAAGTATCGCTAGCTAGCAGCAAAGCAAAAGAAGGTGAATAGAGAAGAGAGGAAAGAATTGAGTGGAGGAAAGAAGAAGAAGAAGAAGAAGGAGATAGATTACTGTGACTGGCTGAGTGCAGAGTGAAGCTGTCACAATATGACAAGAAATGAAAATATTCTTACAAGAAAAATGGCACTTTTATGAAAAAAAATATAAGAAAATACCTGGTTGGCCGAACGAAGTGGGGCATGACGGCAGCTTTAGAGAGGAGTAATTGAAGCAGGATGACAGCGAGTTGAGATTCGACTGAAATCAGTAGCATTATTTTCTCAGAAGTAGTTCTAAATGTAGATTTTTTATGATAATAATCATTTAGAGATCAAATATTGTTACTCATTAGAAACGAAGCTGATCTTCACGAAAAAGAAATCATATTGCGTTGTGGAAAAAGTATTTTAGCATTTTCAGATTCTTGAATGCTATATTTTAGACTGCAATAAGGAAAGCTGAATAAATAACTTGTAAATTAGTTTTTATGAATGATTTATCGTGTATCTAAAGATCCAAATTTCATATTATCACTAATCTGATGATATGTTCTTCTTGAGAAAGAATGCAATGAATGCAATCCTAGTATAGTAGCCTTTCTAACTCAATAACAGCGAAAGAATTTTGAAAGAAAATAATCCACTGATTGAGAAAAAATTTGTATAATCATTTTATTATTCACGCAAATTGATATCTTCAGTTTCATAATCGACTCACATTCTCTTCCTTGGCTGTAGGCAGCCCGAGTGACATGGCAAAAGCCTCCTTGCTGGGAGGGGCTGAATCGTAAAATGCCGATGGTCGCAGTGATGGAGGCATCTGAAGGATAGAACGTATTAATTCGCCCGATAAATCCAAGTGAGCTCACATTGTCTTCCTGTTTCGGCAGTGGGGTGATCGCATCTTTCGACAGATTCATCCCAGAGAAAACGTCTGAAATATGCCACCGATTATATCGATAAAGGAAGGAATGGATCAAAATATGGCAGTGCAGATCTGCAAGAAGAGCAAAGAAATACTGCTCTGCTTGACTGACAAGGGAAGGACAATTCAGTTAGACGACGGAAGGCGACATAAAGCAGGAAAGCTGGGCAAAAAATGTAGAAGATGCAACTGAATGCTGACTGCCTGAATGGGTTGATGAAATGATGCGCAAGGAGGCAAAAAACGAAGAAGCTCGAGAAGTAAAGGCAGGAAAGCGAATCGGAAAGGGAAAGGGAAGGGGAAAAGGAAGGAAATCAGGAATGAATGCGAAGGAAGAGCCGAAGAAAGGCTGCAGAAAACAGAATGGAGATTGGAAAGGAGTGAGGAAGGGAAGGCGAAGGCGAAGGCGAAAGCGAAGGAACAGAAGACAGAACCGGAGACGGAAATGAGAAGAGGAAGGGACGACCAAGCTGAGAGGAAGGAAGGAAGGGAGGAAAGAAAGGAGACGTGCCTGGGGCTGAGGAGGTCGTCTTCGCCAGTGGAGTGTCGTAGAACCGGGCTGCATGGGGTGGACCGTTCTGCAATTCACAATACACTCACAGTACGTAATGACTGACTGACTGACCTGCAGTGGGAATCCGAAATGTGGATGTGGCATGAGATGATGATGCTGTTCGTTGGGCAGTCCGTGCTCGATCTTGACTCCATTATTGCCCAGCGCCTGTTGCCTCCTCTTCTGCTCCTCGCCATCATTGCTCGTTCCACTTCCATGCCTCTCCTCTGCAGTCGAGTTCTTCATTTCGTCGCGTGTTCCGCCTTGTTCCGCTCTGTCGCTCCTCGGCTGTTCCGTCCTCGTTCCGGTGCCTCGTCTTGGGGATGCTGTGCAGCTTCCTTGGGGGTATCCGCTTCCTTCCCGCTTCCCCTTTTCAGATAGGCTTCTTCCTTTACGCCTTTCTTCGAGGAGGACACAGAAAGCCAAGTCGAAGCCACGCCCACAAGGGAGGAGGAGGAGTCGACAAATGGAGGGAATAAGAGGGGATTAAGCTGGAGTGTTGAGGCGGACTGTATAGAGGGATATGTGGCAGATATTGCCTAATGATGAAAACATCTCATCACTTTTCGTGTTTACATGCGTTGATCTTCATAGTAGTAGTTCTATGTTCTATGTATCAATGTGCATTTCTATTCTATTTTTTCTGTAGCTTTTACACATTTGCACCTTCGGAAATTTATAATACAAGAGAATATAAGAGAATGAAAATATTTATTTCGGCGAATATTATTATCATAATAGTTTCAGACAATAAAATACAGTTCATTATACAATCATCATTTTATACAAGGACAACTAATTGAGGTCTCTAAACGGGGACAGTTTTTGTGTTCACAAAACAAAACACAGCTGCCCTCAGGATTTGATTGATTTAATTACTCCTTGTTAGGGAGAGAGAAACTGAATTGTATGAACACTACATAATTTGACTCATCACACCTTGAGGATGACTGCTATTCAATTAGGTAAACACAATCAAAATGTGATGTAATTAATTGGATTAGTTGGATGGAGCTTGAGAGGAATCATCTGATTGGAACTACCTCATTACCGCATTACAGTATGTCATTATGACAACTTGGTTGAATCAATTGAGCCTAGCTATTGAAATTCTGTCGAATTTTGTATATAACTCCTTTTGAAGATTTAGTATTTTCAGTAATTGATTTTTGAACTAATAAATATTCATAAAATCATAATAATACAGTAGAATTTGAAATATTCAAAGTTGTTACGCAGGGAAAGGAAGATCATAAAAATAGCCGACAGGAAATGAGTTTATGTTTGCGTAGCAACTGAATGTGGGCAGATAGATAGACAGATACTGTAGACACGTAGACACATCCTGAGTGATGATAACAAAACTGACGGATGGATACAAATAAGGAAACACTGCTGGAGGCCTGAAATGAAAATGGCTCACCGCAAAGAGACAGAAAGAGGTGAGACTTGTGCGAAACTGAGGTGAGAAGAGTAGAGTAACAGGTCGAGAAGATCAGAGCAAATAATGAAGAAACATCAATGAGTTTGAATTTTCATACAAGATTGAGGTATCTGCTATCTTTTTAGATAAAGTATAAACCAAAATTTTCATCGTAAATAGCACAATAAAACGATATTTTGAAAGAACACCATGTCATCAATTATTTAGAGATATTTTGTCAATAAATCGGATTAGTTCATAGCATAAGTTGGAGTTGAAAAGCTGGCACAATCAAGTGTAATCAGGTTAGAGCTGAAGTGAGAGAAGACTGCCAATTACATGAAGGAGAGGGCAATGAATGAATGAATGCAAGGATGCAATGGGAATGAGGGAATGAAGAGAAGAAAGAGGAGGGAGGAATTTCCTGATAGAGCAGAGGAGAGGGAATGAGCTGTGATTGCAGATGCAAATGAAGAGAGGAAAGGGGAGAATGACAATTGGCAGTTCATCAATTCTATTCAACAATCTAAGGAATTTAATGGAAACTTTGCATCATTAATTTGCATTTAGAGGACGTGAACTGGCTGAATTGTGATACAAAACTGGAGTAAATGGCGAAATTCTATGAAATGGCATGAGCGTTAGTCAACTTTTAAATGGAAAAGATCACTTTATATGCAACTAAAGATGGTCTTCATACTTTCAAACGATATTTCATCTCTAAAATAGTAGTGACAGTTACAAATTATGGACATGGCAAGTCCATAAAACACATATGTTTGCATGGAAATGCCATGAAGTTCCATACAAAATCAAAGCGAAGTAACATATTGTTGCATGTTTGATGTGCTGCTTAATGTGCATGCAAGCAGTGCATAATCTGCCAGCTAAGTGGCTGTCATCCGATATTCCACTCAGACAACTGTCTCTGTCTTTGATTCATCTCCTCCTCCTCCTCCTCCTCCTCCTCCTCCTTCCTTTAATGGACAGCTCAAACGGCTTCTGTTATGCAAGGCTGCCGCTCTATTTCTGTGGTGTGAATGAGAAGGACCCGCTAATGCACAAAGAGGACTGTAAGAGAGCGGGAACATCAGGTTAAAGAGCAGAGAAGAGAAGGGGAGGGGAGGGGACAGGAAATAGCCTGCTTACTGCTGACTGCCAGATGAGGGGAATCAAAGCCGAATCCGAATGGGATGTGAGATGAACACAATGAATAAAAGATGCGAAAATGGAGAGAGAGATAAAGCTTTTCAGCGCCTGGCAGAAGGCAATCAAGGTGTTGCCAAATAGACATTCAGAAATTTGGAAGACGGTAAATTGATATTTCTAGGAATATCATTGTCAAAAACCAATCAATTCGTGTTATCGTACTTTCAGAACCTGATGTAGAGAGTTTAGAGGGTCCTTAATTTTCGAGATAATGCTATCCTGATATCCAAAAGTCGTGATTTTAAGGGTTTTGGGAGGTCACCAACTACAAAGTTTGAGGGAAAAATTAAAAGAATATGATACAGAACAATTTTCCATGATTATCAATTAGGAATCCGGCCAGATGGGTTGGAAAAAGTGACCGAAAATTTTCAACCATAATTCGAATACTAATTTTAGTATCTTAGATATAGCACTAAAATTTGATTATGCGAAATATATACATCATGATATATTGAAATTGTTGTCGTTTAAATCAGTGAATAATCTTTGCTAAATATTTCGGAATGTAAGCTCTGTACAATTTATCTTCTCTTAATCAATCGAACAGAAATATCTAATGAAAATAATCAAAGTAATTTCTTCAGCACCTATTTTTCTGTATTAATTCTGATTGTGGTATGTAAATTAATGAATGATGCAACTATTATTTTCTAGAATATAGCTTGTTTGCTATTCCGAATAATCAAGTGAACCCTCCAAGACAGAATCGACCCCTGTTTATGTTTGCTCTCTCTTTCAGTCAGCAATCCTTCCATAATTCCCCCGGGTCTAACTTTTCTCCCCGAGGCGAATCTTCACTTCTCCTTCTTGTCTCTTCCTTCATATGCCCTAGACACACTCAGCATTCAGTTTCATGCACTTCTCACTTCCAACAAACGATTTTTTCGTATTCCTCTTCATTGTACACATTATAAAGTGAGCAGCAACACTAAATTCACCAAAAATGTAAGTTTGCTCGATTCCAGTCAAATTGCCTGGATTTGTATGGACTGGGTGAATTAGGCAATAAGATAGGCGATATTTCACTCGGCCTAGAAATGTAAGAGAGTCATGAAATAGCGTAGAAGTTAAATGGGAAGGATTCTCCACAAATAGCTGCAGAAGAGATGAGAAGAGAGTGGAAGAGAATGACGGCAGTCATCAGCAAATGAAGTCCAGCTTCATTCTTCTCTCAAAACTTCCATATTTGTTCTTCCAAAATAGACTATCAAGTTCCCAAGGATCGACTAGCTTTACCTAGTGAATTCATTCATTCAAAATGAAGTTGCCTTCTGGGTAGGATTACTCTTCAGCAGTTTACTGAATGCTGAAATATTTCTTTTTGTAATTTCAGGATTGCGATGCAATTTTTGATGAGCCGCATCTTCTCTCCTCACTTGTTGTTGGCCATATCATGCGCTCTCTACATTGTCTTCGGTGCTATGATATTTCAGAGACTGGAAGGACAGAGACTCAAAGTAATCTAACTGCAAATCAAAGGTTTTGAATCAAGCGGATTTTTAAAATGAAACAGAAAATCGTACTTTATGAACAAACCTAGTGATATTTAGAAAATATCTATATTATCATCATGAGTCGTTGCAAAGGTACAAAAATCGCATCATTATAAGTAGGTGAATCTTACATAATTTTAACCGCTTGATGCTTGGTTCCAAATTTTAGTTCACTACTGTAAATTGTAAAGTTCCTGAACCAATTGTTATTTTAGGAAGTTCGAGACGAACAAATAGACAACATCAAAACGAGTTCTGACAAGTACATCGACTCGATTTGGGAGCTCGCGACAAAGAATGCTGACAAACTAGGGAGCGAAGAAGAGCTCGTTGAATTTGTGAAGGAGAAGACCAGACCTAATTTCGACAATTATGTCGATACGGTCTTTTCTGCGCATCGAATATCGAGGCATGGATATGATAAGGCAAATTTAATGTTCCTTTAGAAACTTACGATAAATTTACTAAGGATGCACCGACTTGGGACTTCAAAACGGCAGTGTTTTTCACATCTACACTTCTGACTTCAATAGGCTATGGGTTCGTCGTGCCTTCAACTTTCGAGGGTCGTCTGTTTGGAATAATTTACAGTCTCATAGGTTGGAAAATGCTTTACGTTTCTCGGTATAAATTGCAACTTCAAGGAATTCCACTCACACTAGTTACCGTTGCAAACATTGCCAAATTCATTTCTGAGCGATTATTCGACCTGCATTACAACTTTTGGAAATGGATGATGCAGATGCTGCGGAAAGAGACGCAGGATTTGAGGCCTGAAGGGAATTTGGGGCTGGGAACGCTCTTTGCTGATGATGAAGATGAAGCGGTATGTATGTTTACACATTCATTTTTCCTAATAGATTTTGTTACAAATTTCAACTATTTAGAATCTTATACTTAGTCATAGTTTTAGCCCTCATTGTCACCTAAATTTTTTTCATTTTGCATTAGCGATTACGATTTTAGAAAAACTCAATATTGAGCATAGCGTGGTTCACATATTTACCAAGCATAGATTTTATAATATAACATTTCGATTAATTTTGATTTGGCTATCTAAATATATGCTATATTCTACTGATCAGATTATGATAACCGTGAACTTCATAAAATTAAAAATCATGGATTGTTCAAAACTTACACCACAACTCAGTTATTACTTTTTTCAAATACCATGATGAGGATCTATCTTTATCAACTTGGAGCAATTCCAATTGCATCAAAATGAAATTGTAACATTTGTCTTCCTTTAGCAAATAAAATGCACGATTTTAGGAAATTCTGGACCGAACGCGTCTAGTTCGTTTTCCACCCCTGCTGGTTTTCATCGTTGTATTTCTCTACGGTGTCATAGCCGCTTACATCATCAAGTTGAATGAGAAATGGACGTATGTGGAAAGCATGTACTTCACTTTCATCTCAATCCTGACCGTAGGCAAGCGATTCGTAGACTTCGTACTTTCACAAAAGAAAACATTCCAGGCTTTGGTGATTTGAAAATTTCCTCTCATAATACCTGGCCAACACTCGTGTTCGTTCTGGCTGGAGTGATTCTGTCGACAATGTCCATGGACATCGTCGGGCGCATGTATTTGAAGGAGATTCACTATTTGGGGAGGAAACTGCAGTCGAACAATCCATTCTATTTGTTGAGAGAGGCTAAAGCCAAGTACTCGGAAAATATTACCGCTGTTTAATGGATGCCCAATTTAGACGCCGTCGAGCTGTAATGGCTTCATTGTTGACGACGCTTGCCAGAGGAATGATCTTCTCTCACAAGGACTATCACGAGTTGGCGAGGAAACGGTCGAGAAGGAAGCGGGAACGAAGAGGCAGTCACATGTGTCGGTGTTTTATCATATCATGCAATTATTCGATGATAAATGATTGCAGTGCCAAACGATAAGTTCCTCTTCGCTCGACAACCACCTGATCCCCCTTCAGATTGCCAAGTTAATTTTGAATTTTATCATAATTCATCATACATCTACAGGTGATAAGCACCTCAGCATATTCAGTGCGTCTTGCATGGGCTTCGGCATTTACAACTGAAGACACTGAAATCACATACAATGTGCGATACAGACTGAAGTTAGACAATTCAAGTTTTTTGTTTTTTTCAAATACAATTATTTAGGCACTATGAAGATGCTAAAATCCGATGGCTTCGTGGCATAAAATCAAATGCTGTTGAAATTATGAGCGTGGATTCATGCTCTTTGTATGAATTCAGAATTACCGCAGTGAGCAAATATGGGGAGAGCAAGCCTGTGTATCTCGTTCAATACACCGGTAGAATAGTTTTTTTTCAATTCAGTTCATAAATATATTCCAGAGCCGCAATTGAGCCCCCAACATATTCTGGCAACTAAACTGAGTGCAAACACTATTGAACTACAATGGGAACCTCCATACAAAAGGACTCACGACGTCAAGAACTACATCGTCTATTTCACTGAAAATCCAAACGCTTCGCTCTCAGAATGGGAGAAAGTAGCTGTTCACGGAAGAAAAGTAAGAGCATTTTGATGTCATTTATTATTTGAATTTACTTTGGGTGATCTTTCCTTCGCTTCGCTATGATTGGTTCTACTTGTTCAGTGCAACGGCTGTATTTCGTGATGGACAACGTAGTCCATTATCGAGGGCCTTGTTCATCAAGACTGATAAATTGCCATTTCACAAGCAATGTAAGCATTTTATCATACTATTTTCAAAAGATAATTTTCTTCATAATGCACAGAAAGAGCTAATAAGTTGGAACTCGCTAAAATAGTGAATTTTTTTTTAGAAATAACATCTCACAGACAAATTAACCAAGTGCATTATAATGGTTTCTGAAAAATACGCATATTTTTGCAGGTGTTGGTCATTCGCATACAATCGCGACAGGCCTGCGTGAATATTCAGATAAAGAAGACAATGAGACCACGGCACTGCTAAAACGGGATTACGCATCTTTTGCTGTTTGAAATATTTCACCAAAATAATAAATTTATTATTATATATTTTATTTTCATATTTGTACTGATTTTTCTATACCTATCCCTATACTGAAACGAAATCATCCGAGAAAAAAGAACCCGCAATTTATTATATGGAAAATCCTATTAGTTTTGAAACTATTTTTTCAAAATAAGACACTTGAACATGGAAGTGATAAGATATCTATTTGTTTCTATCTATCTCCATGTTTGAATTGAATAATTTTAGCTCAGTTAGTTATTTTTCGAAAGAAAAACCCCATTGATATCAGCTTATGTAAATGAAAAAGGCAAAAAACAATGAAATCACAAAACTTCAAACCCATTGATTTCCTGCGAGCAGCCCTGTTCTTCGATGCTGGGTTGCTGTGTCAGACTGACGTCCGAATAGAAAACCGTGAAGAGAGGATCCTTGGTTCGTTTCGCTCCTTCGCCCGGGCCGAGGTCCACGTCGATTACTTGGTGCTGAAAGTAAATGTGTAATGAATTGAATCGAATTTCAACCAACTGTAAAATTAAATAACGATTCTCAAGCGTATTTGCTGTATAAAAAGAGGCTTTTTTCTTCAGTTCTATTCAATTTTGATCAATGTACTGGGTGAGGAGAAGTCTTTGCAGCTATATAATTAGGTTTATTAGATTTGCAGTTAATACAAAATGATTTTAAATTTAGGAAGTTGTTCTCCAATATTGCCGGATAGGATATAAATAAAGTTATTATCTATCTATGATATAATAGATAAAATCGCATATTTGAAATTTCTTTCAAACAACCTCTCTAGAAGCATTATGCGGAAAACTTTTGCTCGCCATGTATTTGAATATATAAATTCAGTCAAGTTCTGAAATGACGTACCAAATTGAGATACTTGACGACGTTATCCAATTCCTGCTTCTTTCTGAAGAGGAACCCCACGCAGCAGCTCGGATTCATCTTCTCCATGTCCATTTTGGACAGCGACTCGCAGTGAAACAAACTCAGCTGCTCTCTGAATTTGTCCTCCTCGTCATCGAAATCTAACAGAGGTGAATATTTCTGAGCCACGTGAGGATCGATGTAGATCAGCTTCTGAAAGAAAATATTCTTAGCAATTCCAAATGTTCGATTAGTAATTGGTTTAGTTAGTAATGCATTAGGTCTTGACATAAGTTCTCGTATACCAAAGTAAAAAAAAACCAAGATAATGCATGCGGCAGAATAACGATCTATGAAAGATATGTACTGCCTGTTCCAAGAATTTCCTATTCATATCGTTATTTTTCCTATATGAAATTCGAGATGTGTTTTGTACTCTTTAATTTAGAATAGACTAAAATTTATGTTAGGACCAATTATAAAAAAAGAATTTAAAAATCTATCGTTTCAACCAACCTGCAGATAATGTCCGATGAAATAGAGTGAGTGATCTTTCTTTCCACCGCCAATACCCAGGCAATTGGGTTGAGACAGGAAATGCCGGATGTGCGGATAGTAAATCTGAAATTGCGAAAGGGAAAATGATTGAAGTTGCATATTTCTCTTCCAACCTCATTAACAATAGAAGTTCCCAGTCGCAAGGAGACGAAAAGGATGATTTGCCTGGTCCAATTACCAGAAAGTCGATCGAGTTGGGGGACGGACAGACGACCGTCCGAGCAGAGATGGATGCGGAACGAGGATAGCAAGGGGGAGATCGACTGCGACACGGCACGCGAGAATAGCTGCACACACGCGGATGGGGTGAACCATTGACCGGCCTGCAATTTGAAAGAAATACGATTCAAAGGTAAATCTCAAACTAGATTATTACTTTTTACAATAGCATAATCTTTATAATCTTCTATGATGAAGAATAAATTAGAAAACTCTCATGATAAATTTGATATCCGATAGAAAGGAAGATCACAATTTAGTGCTTACTTGATCAGGCAACTGGCAAAATGTGAGAAGTCGATGAATACTCAAAGGAGCAGCCGGAGTGTCCTGGAAAATGAGGAAATATAATCGTTGAATGAAAAATTCAAACCTCAAATAACCGAATAATCTGCAGTTGTTCGCGAAGAATTCGAGGAGAAACTTGATCAGAAGGACAATATCGCCAACCTGAAGAATACAAATGAAAAATGGAATCAAAAGAAGCAAATATCCAACCTCTTCCAAGTCGACTGAGAACAATGGCCTGAGCAATCATCATTTGGACTGTCCGAATCATGCAGCCCCAACCACAGTCAGATGTTATCTGAAATAGAATAAGTTGTAGTTTTTGAAAATAAAGAAAAATGTCCAACCTCAGTTCCTTCGAAAGGCGTCATGTGAGTTCGGTAAGTGAAATAAATCCGCGAATAATAATCATCGAAGAACTCGTCGAAACTGTTCGCTGCTTTTTCGTCGCCTGAAATCATGACTCAAAATAACGATGACACCTATTTCCGAAATTTTAAATAAAAATTAAAGGCAACTCGTAAATGATTAGATGACGACTCTTTTTAGTAAATAAATGACGAGAGAACTTGTGCTATATTTTAGAGCAAGGGATTTTGGGTATAGGTGATATAGCATGGGAAAAATCGGTCGGATCATCTCATCATTTACTAAAGTAGCTCTAGCTATTTAGGGTCTCGTCATTCTGTCGTCTCGTTAAGTACGAGTTGCCAAAAGTAAATACACAAAAAGTTTAATGTTAATTTTAAACTGTATACAAACCCACCTGATATTTCGTAGTCCAGTCCCAACAGAGTCAAAGTGCCAGGCTTGTCGTATTCACTCTTCCTGTCCGCAATCCAGCGACCTGAATTTGTAATTGAACATGGACATTTAGAAAAAAAAAACATACCGTTATATTTGAGATGGTTCCATTTGGACCAGACTTTCTGCTTCATTTGTCCCAGATTTGGGGTGACTTCCACCACGTGAATTTTCGTTCTGGAACATTTTATTTTAGAGTGATTCCAGAGCAAATGAATAAAACCTGTTGAGTGAGTCACTCAGACTTTGATACCAACTTGTAGTTGCATTTGTGTTCGAACTGAAGATTGGAAATTTGTAATATTTATGATTTTACAAAATATAGCAAACTTCTTAAGATTAAAATTAAAATACCTTGTACACGGTTCATCTTCATCGCTACCGTCTTGTTGCTGCTGCGTCTTCTCAGGATTCACCTTCTTGGGACTGTTGTCCTCCGTTTCGTGTTTTGTTCCGTTCATTTTTATTCTTGAGTTATCATCGTCGCTGAAATTATAAAATCGTAAGAGAAAAAGATACATAATTTTAGACGCTGAAAGAAAAATTGCGGCGAATGGAATGCGGAAAAGTGAATGGAAATTCTGCAAATGGAGCGCAGCGTTGGTCAATAGCTAGAAAGACATTTGAAAGAAACCGCATAAAATGATCGAGATTGGTCAGAAAATGAACTAAAATTGCATAATTTGAAACTTTCTACCCACCTTTGAATTGATATCCTTGTGAACCGGAATTATGCGATTAAATTCGTATTATTGCTATTCCTGAATTTGTGATTACTTGTAAATGAAAATTCAAGCAGTGAAAAATAGTGAAATGCTCAGAGAAAGCAACTGATGATATTGAAGAAAATAATATTCTCTCCATTTTAAAACAACTTTATTTATTCCGTAAGGTATACTTCGTCATTCAATATTCCATTCATTACCCATATGCATTTCATAAAAACTATAAAGTGAATCATTGGATAGGTAACACAACATTGCATGATTACTCATTACTAGCATCATCATATTTGTACCCTCCCGAGTTTAAAACCACATGTTCGAGAATTCGTAGAAATTGAAAAAGATATTAAAAAAGCCTATAAAAATCACAAACAGCATGAATTTTCGACAAAATATTCATTCTATCAAAATAGTTTCCAAGTTTTGTATTCAAAAGTTCATGCTTTCTAAAACAATAAAACCGACTATCGAATAAATAAAAGTAAAAATAGGATCTAAATTCTCTTAATCTTTGCAAACCTCGGCAATGGAAGATACGCCGAGTGTGTTCTTGATGAAATTGTTGACGTAGTTTTGCAGAGCAGAGGCAGGGCAGAGATCGTCGATGAGTTTGTCTCTGCAGAACGAGAGGTGCGAGGTCACATCCACTCCGTCATACAGCAGACGCACCAGCAGAGGACTTTCTGGCTGATCGTACGCCTCAAAGATAAATGCCAATTTGTGGAGCAAAAATTAAGAAAAATATGAAACTTTCAATTAAGCTGGAGTGGAAACTTTGTTTCAGACACGAAATTTTGTTTTATCATTCGCAATTGTCTTAGTCATGCCTTTCAAAATTAAAATGCGATATTTTATCAAGCCAACACGCAAAATTTATAGTGGAAAATAATAACCTCAAAAACCATCCGCGTTGCATAGTATGGCGGTTCGATGTAAGGAATGCGAAGACTTCGGGCCAGCGGAATCAGAACTGTGTCGTGGCCAGAGAAAATCTGGAAATTATTAGGTTTTCCTATAAATAAGCCCATAAATTACCCTGATGATTTTCGAATGCGGCTGCTTCTGCAAATAGTAGAGCATTTTGCCGACTTCATAGAGGACTGCATAGGCTTCGACCGATTGCAGTTTCCGAGCGATCAAGCCATCTCTAGCTGCATACATTTCTTCACCATGCACGAAAGTCTCGTTTATGGCCTAAACATTGGTTGAATTTAAGGAAATGCTGTAAATTATTATCGTTACGACCGATCAATTGATACAAATTAGCTTATGCGCAAGTTTGAAACATGAAATTAGCATGAAGTTGTAAACGTATTTCACGTCATTTCCATGACTCAAGTAGTTATTTTCACGCCAATTTCCAAACTATGCAATGCACGTCTAGCAAGTGCAAAATTGAATATAATTCAATTTGTCTCAACTTAGCAATCTTTGACAATGCATTATTATTCAATAACTAATTAATTTTGGTACGACGAAAAATGGAAATAGTTTATGTTTTGAGGTCTATCGGAAACACGTAATTTTTACTAACCTATACAAAATGTGAAATGTGATCGAAAACGAGAATAAGAAAGTTGGAATTTCAACGTATATCTTTTCAACAGTGTGATACTATTATTTTCTGACTTAGTTTTAGTACTAACCTGATTGAGCATGTCGTAAGTCAAGCATTGTTTGCCAGCACAGGGCAGTGCCTTCCGTCTACAGATGTAGTTGCCTAGAGCTGTGTCGACCAGAGCCAAGGGGTCCATTGCATTTTCGAATGCAGGCAGACTCTTTAGGGCTTGAATCGATTCGATCAGGGGTTTGCTGCCGTGGGACAAGAAATATGCTTGGTGCTCCTGAAAACTAGAAATTGAAACAAATGGTGCTCAGCATGAAAGAGTGATGAAAAATGAAGCTAAGTTTTTCCCTTCTCAAATGGTAAAATTCTTCTTTCCTTGTTTCGTTTCAGGAGAAACGCTTTGATAAGAACTCAATCGCAGTATCAGAAGTATTTGAAATTTGTATGATTACATTTTCCAGTTAAATCAATTGAAAAATTTACCGAATCATAAAGTGCGCTTCTCCAATGCTTCGCTTGTGAACAGACGCATGCGGGAGACGTGCAGAGAAAGGTGAAGTTTGATGCCTGAATTTCAAAATTACTCAAATAAACCTGAAAATAACTTACTATCAGATTCAAAGAGGGAATAAAGCTAGAAGGCTTGGGGAAGAATGCCTGGATGAAGGACAGCGCTGATTGGAAGGTCCTATGGTACTGGCTGCTCACTATCTTCACGTCCATATGTTCACCTGGAATGATCAAATTTCGGTAAGTTTCTTTCCCTTAAATTTCATATATGATCCTTCAAATGTCCTAATGATCACTTGATCTGTTTGTCATTGACCTAGATCTAAATGTAACCGACTGTCATAAGGACGATCTTTAAAAAACAAAAAAAAACATCGTTAACTATTTCATTTATTCGAGAAAGAAGACAGAAAGAACTGCCTACCAGAGAATAACCGAGCTGGCTGATATTTCGAACGGAGGAAGGAACTCATTCGATTGATCATCAGCGCTCCTTCTGCTGTCATGTTCGCGGGGCTGCATTGCGATCTGGAAATCAATAATCAATTTTTATAAGATTATTATTTTAAATACAGAATTTTTGACTAAAAAGATGTGGAAAGATAAGACATAAAATATCGGGGTATTGTGAACTGTCGATTACTTTATGAAAATAAAAAAAATGATACATTTTAACACGTGCATAAATAAACAAGTGTGCATTCAGATATACACATTATCTTACAGACTTTGTAAATGATGAAAGAATAGAAAAAAAAGACGAGAGGACGCGTGAGGCAATGAATACGTTTGATATGCATACTTCCTTATTTTTCGCGTATAGGAAATGCGTTATTGTTCATTTTCATCAAGTAGTCGAAAGCTCGCAATAAGTTAAGTGCAGTCTTGTCTAGAGAAGAAACTTATCTCGTTGCCAAAAAGCCATACTATTTCAGAGCTGTCGTTCATAAAGTATTTAATTGCAACCTGTGAGGCGTCCTTGGATATCCACTGAATTTAGGATCGACTCTGACGAATTCAGCGAATTTGTCGCTGTTGATTTCCTGTTGCAGAGTCTCGAAAGTCCTTCTGTCGTCATCTCGGAAACAGGCGCAATCGAACGAGGGCTTTTGGCTCATCGCAGATCTGAGCATTTAACACAGTTCAGAGCTGGACTTTATAATGTAGAAATGTCGAGTGTGAATCACTTTTGGATAGGAAACATAATTTATGGAAAGTTTCAAAATGTAGGATATGAAATAAACGTTTTAATATCAGCTAAAATTGGTATTTCCTAAAACAAAAAAAAAACAACAACACGAAGTTTAGAATTTAAACGAAATTTTTAACGTTTTTAATCAAACAATAACTCACCTCTCCCCATGTCTGAAGACGACTGCAACCCCTCTGAGCTTGTACTCTGCACTCACTTCTGCCTCCTCCCCTTCAAAGGCAGTTTCTTGGAATCTGCATCTGGCCTGATATTCGAGTGGAATCGAGGACTTATTCACTGTAACATGGCTGGAACTGCCCGAAGTTAGTAACCCTGAAAATTGAATTTTATCTCAAATTCAACCATTTTAATAGTTTGCCCTTGAAGAAAGAATACGAAAAATTACAAATTAACACCTTACCATTAATCTAAAAATAAGATCAACTTTTTTTATAATAATCTTCTGATTTTTGTAGCCTACAAATAGTCTTTTTCAAATAAAAAACTTACAAACGAAAGCGTAGATAGAGAGAAACACTCCACAGACAAGCATAGCGAAATGGCGCGTCGACCGAAATCGCATCTTCTCATTTCTCGGCCAATACAGTTTATTTTTTCCTTCCACTTTCGTGATGATCCAATTTCACTTGTTTTAGTCTGTAATTCTTTTTGCAATTTACAGTTTCATCTAGATTAATAATCATTTGAAATTATGACACGGTTACAAACTCTTGAAATGTCATTTTTTTCTAGGAAAAAGCGATGAAATCAGGTTTTTGACTTTTAAAAGGAGAACCCCAGAGAAGACCATGAAACACCAATACAGAATGGAAATAAGTCATTTTCACTCCGATCACGTCATATCATTTCGATCTAGTTTTCCTTTTCATTTCGCAGCTACTGAAGATGTGAAAAAAGTGGAGCCTTCAATGAAATCGATGTAAAAGACAATTGGTAATTTATACGCAAAATGATACGATGAAAAAGCACGGCACTACAGAAACTGTAAGCGAGTTAGCAACGCTTCAAATCAATCAAATCACTTCCAAATCGAAAACCAAATTTATTTATTATTTCGACTTCAATGACTATTACTAAATAATTCATCACAGGAATTTGATAAACTAAATAAGTGCATGTTTTGAGATCAGATTGAGTGTGAAACAATGATATGCAATCATAGCATTATTAGACTTTGCAAAGCATTAATAAAACAATAATTTCAGAAGTGAAAAGTGAGATCATTTAGGCAGGAAAGGTCTGTTGACCTTGACGTAAGAAAAAAGAATTAGGGAATCCTTTTCTCTCACTAGTATCATTTCAATTTAATAAGGGGAGAATGAATAACGCTAGATGCTTTTTCTTATTTATTTTCTAGGAGAATTAACAGTAAAAGTGAATGCTTCGCCCACTTTTCTGTGCCGAGGGTCAATAACATCTTTTCTGTTTCGGAATAATCATTAAATTTACAATAAGTATAAGCGATTAGTTTTGGATAAGCGAGAATAGTATCACCATTTACCAGCTGTAGTCATCGTTCTGCTCTTCAGGCCTGTCCAATTTCACTTCTTGCCCTGTGTCTGGTTCCATTTCGAAGGCAGTCACTTCCTTTCGACGTCGCTGAAATGAATTTGTTAATGATTTAAAATTCGCAAGAAGCAAATATTAGGAATTTTGCGACATGAAAATCACTAGCCTCATTACTCTTCTTGATCATGCTCAAATAGGCGTCCAGAGCCGTTTCCTGTTTGGGTTCTTCTTTTCTCTCCTCTTGAGTGCTGCTCACTTGTGGAGACATCTCAGAAACAACTTTATGTGGCTGAATGTCAGATTTGCATTTTTGAAAAAGAAACTTGACATACCTTATCATCAGATTTGTTAGTTGTCGGTCCTCTTTCTATCGCCCTCTGTGATGACCTTTCTGATCGTTCTTGTTTAGGAGATGAAGATACAGTGCGTATTTCTCGATTTTCAACTTTCACGATTTCTTCAGACTCGTTTCGGATATCCAAATTGTCGATCATTCTGTCCATCTCCTGAAATGGACATAATAATTAAAAAAAAGACGATGTAAAATAATTCAGAGTCACTTTCTGCACCTTAGCCATTTCATCGATCGCATGAATCCTCGTCTTGATTTGGACGAGATTAAATTCGTCGTCCGACAGAGAAGTCGAAGAGGGGGAGACAGGGCGATGGTAACTAAAACAATTTTTAAACAATCAATGAAATAGGAAGAAAATACATAGCAGTTCTTCCCCGTTTTCTTCTTTCTCGATTTTCACCAAGCAGAGTCTTTTGAGTTGTTTTAAGCTGTTTGGAGACTTGCTCTAGTTCTGTTTCGAGCTCGGATATCTTGTTTGACTGAAAATGTTTCTTTTATTTGAAGTGCTTGATAGTTTTAATAGAATAAACATTTTAGTACATAGTTTATGGAAAAAAATCCTCCCATACCATTCTGCTTCGTTCCTTCAGCAACTCTTCATTCTGCTGCTCACACGACTCCATTCGTCTTCTCCAAACGTCCTCTTTTCTCTTCAGTTCATCTCCGTGATCATTCTTCACTTGTTCAATTTCTCTGAAATGTCACAGTATCAAAACTCATGGTAAAACTTGAATAAATTCCATAAAGATAAAACACAAAGAAAAAATCTTAAAATTTGACCTGTTCATTCTCTGCCTTTCCTTCTCCCACATAAATTCATCAGCTCTCCTCGAGTCTTCTGCTCGTCTCAATTCATCCTCCTTCTGTCGAAGATCCAGCTCAAATTTCCATAATTTCTCCTGAATAAATGAGATTTTTTTGTCTTATTCAAAAATCAGCCAACTTGAGCACTGATTTCCTGTTCTGCATTCAAAACGTCGTCTTCCCGATAAACTCTTCTGAGTTCCCGTATTTTCCCACAACGACAAGGCATCATTTCCAATTTCTCGCGTTCAAGTCCTAGCAATTCCAGGTCCTTTTCCATTTTTCTGGAAAAATTTTAAAAATGAAAAAGGAAAACATCAAATAACTCACAATCTGAACTGATCCTTCATCTTATCGAATTGCTCCTTGTTCATCCACAACTCATTTGCTCTGTTCTGGGTGAGTTTCCTTTCGATTTCGATGGTTGTTTCTTTCTCCTGAAAAAATTCAATAAAGTATTCACAAAATAAACTGTACCGAATAAGCGATGGTCAGTTGTTGCTCTTTCTGCCTCAACTTCTCTCTATATTCCTGTTCATATTGCTGTCGTAACTTCTCCATCTAAAATGCAATTCCTGTTCATCTTTAAAAATTTTCGAAATTTCTAATTGCGAATTTATCATTATCGCCGAGTTAGTTCAGGACATTCTTTCTGTTTGTAATTTATTATAAAAGATCGAAGAAGATGATATTCTATCGTAAAATACTGCGTTGTGTTGAAATTCATGAAAACCACATGACATTCCCCTTTCCAATGTCTGGGACCCCAGCGAGATGAGCAATGCAAAGTAAAACGCTTGACTCTTTTACTCTGATATCCCAGCTGCGCCTTTCCTCTCGTTTTTTATAGCTACTGTTTGCTGGTCATAGAAAAATCTTTTTTTTCGCTAGCATAGAACTCCAATACAGACAGCGATGCGCATCAAAAGTTTGGGAAAAGGTAGACGAACTCGCCGATTCAAATCAAAACCGCGATGCCTTCCAGGATTTTCCTTGGAATTTGCAGTCAGGCGAAGGCAGAAACTATTTTTTGTTGCGTTAGTTTTTTTTTTAAATAAAATTTTGGAAAGCAGAATGTCTCGCGAGAACGTCAAAGATCTGATATCTTATTTTCCTACCGTATTCATCAGCTTCTTCCTGGCCATGTTGTACTCCTCCCTGAGTTGATTTATCCTCCTCTCAGCTCGCTCCCTCTGTCTGCCCATTTCCCTCTCCATCCTCTCTTCGTATCTTCTCTCCAATTTTTGCACAATGTGTTCAGCCACAATTCGGATTTGCAGACGGGCGTCGTGCTTCTGAATTTGCAAAACTTAAAAAAAAAAAAAAACTTCAAAAATTCTATCACGTTCGTGCAACAATTCTTCATAATTCGGGTCTACACTCGAAAGAACCTTGATAAATTTTTACCAGCTTTTACATATCATCACGGAAAACAAAAGATCCTTTATCCAGGGATGCGTATAAATTGCCTTCGAATTGAAAAAGATCACGAAGAGATGTTTAGTCTTTTCTTGTTTTAATTTAAATGTCTAAAAATAAGCGATACATACCTTAGCAGCATTGGAAGTAGATGGGAGATTGGGTTGAGCATAAGCAGGGCCATGGTATCGAACGACTGAACCGCCTGGCTGCCTGTCGCAGGGCGAATTTCCCTTGTCAAGCACTCGAATCACTGCATTCGTCAGTAGATTCTCGATGTCGAAATTAGCCAGAGGCATATTTCAAAAGCACGCAAAAAATCACTGCAAATTTGAATCACCGAACCATTCCTGAAGATTTTCTCTGGAAATAGACCATTCTTGAAATTAAAATGGAATGAAAATCAATAGGAAATAATTAGCATAAGCTTCCAGGTCAGTGCGGGAGGAGAGAGAAAATAGAGCGAGAAAGGAAGAGAGAAAGGCGTTGCCAGGTGGATTGGGGATTGCTCTTTTGGAAATGGAAAGGGGGGAGGGAAAAGGGGAGACATATACAGAAGGAGAGAAAGAATGAGCTCTGTTCTCGCATGCAGTCTGTCATACTACACTGCGCATTGCAAACGTAAGTAATGTCTACTCACTAATTAACTAAAGGAACAAAAAATTCGACTTGATATCTTGTTCTTTTCAAAATTTATTTACTTTCTAAAAATAAAATGAGCAAAGACGACTTTTTGAACCAACAACATAAGAAAAATCGAAAGAAACGACCTACTTTCTACGAAAATCTCACTAGAAAATATAATTATTTTACATATAAATTTGGACTAAAAACTGGTTGAATTCGGATTCGTCCATCATCATTTGCCCATTCACTCGTTGTAATCAACCATACCTACAGCAAGCAGTAGAATGTCGATCGAATTCTCTCTTCTCTACCAGGGACGAGACGTCTCTCCAACATCCAGGAAAGCCGTTCGCTTCGCAAATGTCGGACTGAAATATTGTAACTTTTCTCTAATTTTCAAAGATGAACCATTTGTAAATGGAAGTCTTTTTCCAGAAGTGAATAGAATTATCATGAATAGGCACTTTTCTCTCAAAGTTTTGAAGTGAATACTTGCCACATCAAACTCTAATATCCCTTTCTATTCTCAACTTTGAAGACACGTACTCGAAGCCAATTTTAAAACAAAAATAATGATGCCAAATTTCCTTGGATTCACTAATAATGCATTCGTCTTTTTCTAATTGGAAAATTGAGACTTTACCTGATTTGTTACATTCAAACTTGGTTTGGGCATTTTTAGCATTTCGAAAAAAAAATATATATATATAAAGAACTTACTTGACATAATCGTACTGGGCTTGATCAGGGAAGGCCTTCTCCTTGAGTCCTGGGTATTTCTCCTCGATCCACTTGCCTCGCAGCAGCACCTGGTTCTGCTTCTCGGGGCTGTGCTCTACTCCTTTATGATGTTGCCAGTTCTGAAAACCAAGCATATTCGTTTGATTGTTTAAAGACAAATACGATAAGCTTAACTTTTTGGAAAAGCCAAAATCTGAATATCGCTTGAATGAAAATAGCAATAAAAAAGTTGAGTAAGATAACAATTTCTCGGAAGTTGACTCGAGTCGAAATTGCTTTCAAATAATGTATAAAAAAATATAGCAAAGCTTAGAAAATTGGTCAATTGTTGATCATACTTTACTAAGTTTCAGTGATGATTGGGAAAAAGAAAGAAATGATGATCTCGTACCTTGGGATTGTACTTCCACTCATAGTAGAGGGCCTGAACGAGGAGGAAGCCGATGATGATTTTGGGAACGGCCACTCGAATGCAGTGGCCATAGTACACTCCGAATGTCGGCTGAAATCGAGAAAAATCAAAATCAGGAAGAATAAACGAAATAATGTAAAATTGCAACAAGAATTGCTCCGCTATTCGAGTAGAACAGGACTCATATTGCACTGAGAGATCATTATACTTCAGCAAGCGCTGCCTACCCTGAGGAAATGAATGTAGAGTTTGTCCCAGGGCCAGCGATAGAGAACGCGGATGGGATTGAGAGTTCTGTTCACTGCGTCCACTGAGATCGGCTCATCGGGATGAAGGGCTTGGTCCTGAACATCAATGACTCATTCGGAATTATTTATCAACATGGAAATAGGAGTGAATAATTGAACATTCTTGATAACCACGAATAGAAGTAAATTTTAAAGAAATGGTAAGAACAAATCAGTGAGATCTATTTTCTCCAAAAAGTAATTTTTCATTAATTGAATTATCAGATCATATCTTCGTAATGATAAACTAGAGATGGGTAGATTAATTTTCGTCTGTTCAAAATGTTCAACATCATTCGGGCACGGGATAAGCAGAAGGATATCGAATAAGCATTTTCAACATACAGTGAGCCATTTCCTGCGCCACTCCCTTTCTGCAGGGGAGAGTCCAGCTGCACGCACTCGCTCATCCGCCATGTGCAGTTCCAGAGACATCTGATTGTGCACCCTGGAAAGATATTAGTTTTCAATTACAATCGAGTGATAGATAGTGTTGGAAAACTTGGAAATCTTGTTCTTCCTAGGGGATCTGCACTTTGTGATAAGCTGCAAAAGTGAAGCGCGTCAACTTCTGCTGCATATTTTTCTTCCTATTTAAAGATATAAGAATTCTACTACATGCACATAGGTGCATAGAGTAATTTCAAAAATGATAATTTTCGAGGAGAAAATCGTGAAAAATCTACTTGTGATTGGGCGCATCACTGCCTGTGGGGTTGAGGAGTTTGGGCGGCGGTTCTCCCGTGCGAGTGTAGGGGGACTTGCCCGTTCTTTCTGGGGCTGAGTACAAATTACCCATGTCGCTGAAATCACAAAATTAAAATAATTCGACAAAAATCTCGAAAAATGAGGAGAAAATAAAACGAGAACGAAGCAGACTTCTCAAACCTCGACCCGCACAGCACAAGTCTGCAAGTCGCTGCGCAGTAAGAGATAGCGTATGCTTTTCGAGAGAGAAAAGTACGTAAACACAGTGCACTTTATGCAGTTTCATTTCCCGATCAATTTTCGCTCAATCCATTGATTCAAAGAGTTATGTGCCATTTTCGAATCAACGACATCATCTACATCAGCATCTGAATGTGTTGGAATGTCTTCTGCTGATGAACTGCATGCACAAGCCTTTCTGCACGTGTAAAGTAAGACACATAATTTCCCTTCATTTTTTCCGCCTTATTATTATTCTTATCTGTTCAGGCTGAATTGAAATGGCAGTGACTGAAGAAGATTCGGTGAAGAAGGCGATTGAGGCAGGGAAGGAAGAGGATATCGTGCGGCTGAGAGAGCAGGGATGCCCGATCAGACACGAACACTTGGTACTCATCCGGTCCGTTCCAAAAATTAGGTAGGTATTTTGTACACTTCGTTTCATATTGGGCTTCTTATTCAAGTAAATAATGAAGTTGACCCGCCACAGTTCAAATTCGTATCATGCAGGAAGGTAAATCCTGAGCAGCGACTTGTGGGATGCCAATTTGAGATTTTCGGAATACGGAACGCGGAACGAAGCGAAAAGCGCCAAAAACGATCGGAGTTCCGGGTTTTTCGGAACGAAAAGAAATATTCCGCACGTCCCTGATCTTGACAAATTCAAGCGAGTTTCATTTCTTCCTTCAATTATCAATTGAGCTGATCGGATATGCATTCTTGTACGACCACTTATAGACTCAGGTCGAAGATAAAAGGGAGCATCTCTATTTTTCGGCAGAGTGTCTCTATTACAGCTTCATTCTTCATCAAGATGTTGTTTATTTTTCCTTAATTTCGATAACAAGTGCAGAAGTTCATGAACGAGAACATACAAAATTTCCAATCATTTCAAACGATTTTACTCGTTTTGAAAAATGAAGATTATTCTCCGAGTCAGATTCTGAATGCTTTCCCACACGTTTTTTTTTTGTATTGAGAAGCGAGAAATTTGACTCAGTCGAGTTCAATGCAATGCAAGAAATTCGAATTGCTTTCTTTCTAGAGACGCCCTGTCCTCGTTGAGCGGGAACACTCGAAAGATGCGTCGTGCCTTCGAAGATGCGTTTTGCAAAGTGCTGCTGGTGCAGAAGTCGTTCAACCATCTCCTGCATGTCAATACACACGGTTATTCTGCACTCAACGAATTGGCAAGGAAGAATGATTGGGATCTTATAATCGAGTGAGTATTTCTTCCTTTATTTTTTTTTTTTATATTACTATTTTTCTCGGTTTATTTTTCTTTAATACTAGATTAGTCATAAATTTTAAATTTCATACTTTGTGGGGAAAAGGTACAAGGGAAATTGCAAGGAAGTCATATGGCGCTACTGCGTTTACTTTTGTAGATTCACATCCATTTTCTGACTACAATTTGTGTCCTCTGCCACGCGCCCGCAATATTTCATATCTTTATTATAGATTTGCGAAAGAGCTTTCACTTACCATAGAGACTTTATCTACGCCCATAATTTACCCTCGTAAGACATTTCCTTCGTAATTTTCCGCGATTATGGGCCTCCTTTTCAGTATTTTTCTAACGAGATAAATCTTGAGAAAGCTTTTCTATGCGATTTCGATTCTGACAGTATTCAGATTTGACTACAACGCTCCTTTAAACTTTGGGAACCTACGTATATTGCGTTTTGAAATGTAGTGAAAGATTTTAATTTATCGAAATTTCCTTCACTAAACAAGATTTTGAGTCCAATGACAAATTCCATCAAAAGCGGCTGAGAATTTATGCAGATAGGAATAGCATTTATGCACTTTAGAATAGGAAAAAATATTTCCAAAAAATTTGGCACCTCTTGCAATATTAAAATTTTCATTTCATTTTGGTGCAAGGTTCAATTTTTCTGCATAAGAGGGTTCATTCGAATCACAGATGAATGAATTTCGCGGTTCTTCTGGAAATTATTAAATTTTTGTCCCTATTCCAAGAATACTGAGATTCAATTTCGCGCATCTCCTAATGCATCAGTTTCAATTTCGTCACACTATTCTATGGCGTAGATTGAAATTTTGCAACGCATCCTATAATCCCTTATCCTGGGTTACATATCTTAGTTTAGGAAAAAGTATACATTTTCATATTGTATTTTTTTTCAGAATTAATATTATCTATTTTTCATTAAATAGTCCCGCTAAAAATAATCTAATTGAGTGCATTCTTTTTCTGGAAGTTTATTTCGAAGCGCATTTTCATTAGAAGTTCACTTCTTCTCCTTTTATGTGATAGTCTTTTGAGTTCGAGCTTTCCTTCTTGCTTCGTCAGAGCAGGGTTGTCAGCGAAAACGTGTCTAAATTGGCGGAAGCGTAAGGAAATTTCGAGAAGAGAAAAGGGAGGGAAAATGACTGACGACGTAGTGCAAAGGGGAGGACACGCGAAGATGAAATCGAGCAGGAGAGGGGAAGTGAAACTGGGCGGGCAGAGCTGAAATGAAAGTATTAATTATAGAAGTGGAGAGGAAGAGAGAGGGGTAAATGACTAGGATATATGATCTGAGCAGAGCTGGCAATATGGCAATATTAGCGACTCATCTTTTCATCTCGTCTTTTCTACTTGTCATTGCTCTCTAAGAATCTGCGTCAGGAATTTGTGTTTCCAGCCATTAGCATTAGCCTTTTCTGTCTCAGTCAAGTCAGTCCCTAAGTCACCTTCGCTCTCTCCTTCTCTCTCTCTCTCTCTCTCTCTCTGTCTCTCTCCCTCTTCCTGCCTCTTTGCTCATTTCCTGCCGAATCTGCCCGAATCGGCGCCATTGCAGAATTCCAAATGCCGTGCTTCTTCCTCAGCCCTGATGCAATGATTTGGCCCTCTCCATTCATCTCTCAGTCTTCCAGTCCCAGTCTCAGTTGCTGTTTTCGTGCCTTTTGCTTTCCTCTTCTTGTGTCCCACGGCTTTATTCCCCTTTATTATTCTTTTCATTACTGCGTTCAGCATTCAGTTCCTTTCAATTTCCCCTTTCCTTTTCAGCCACCCTTCCCTCTGCTTTCCGGCTCAACTTCCTCCTGTTCGTTACTTTCTTCGCGTCTTTTTACGCCTTTCAGTGCGGATTGCACATTTTGCGCCTCTGTGCGATTGGATTTACTCGTTTTTGCATCTCTTTGTCGTCCCCCTCTTCATCTACAATCCCCCTTCCCTCTTCTCTTTCCTTCCGTTCCTCTCCCTCTTTCTGTTCTGGAACTTCAATGACAACACTTAAGGCCATTCCCATTTCCCATTCTACAATCTCAACTGCCTCACTGCTCTGTGCTTTCTGAGTCAAACTCGTCCAAATATTGAGCAGCGATGATGAAATGTCGAATTTATATGGGTGCTTGCACTTTCTTCTTCTCTCGTATAGAATTGGAAGAGGATTGAAGTACTTCATCTCAAATATTGTTTCTTATTCATGCAATAATTCCTTATTTGAAGAGTCGGAGACATTTTTCTTTATTTATTAATGGTCAAAGACTAGGCTTAAATTTAGACGATATAAAAATTGCTTTTCATTTTTTGCAAAGATGCAGAAGAAAATCATTGCGCTTTCTTAAATTTATCGCTACAAAAACTTTCCTATACTATATAATTGGGCGACTAAACCTTATCTTCTCATTTTCAATGAAGTATTTTATTACAGACTAATCGACTATTTCGATCCGATGTCGATCGACATGGACCAGCTCGATGCGATGGGGGAGTCGTTTGCTCAGCTCGCCACGAATGCGCCGCAGCAAGTCAAGGTATTTTGTATCTTTCTTCTACAAGATGGGCTAAAGTTTTGATAAATTCGCATTGGGATTCGAAAAAATCTCGCAAAATTGCATATGTAATATCGGACGAAAATTAGAACTTTGTCATATATGTTGTCTCTTGCAGAGAAAGTAAAACCCAAGAATTACTAACCTTTTTCTCATTTTGTACAGAATTACAATTATTATTGCAGGAAAAAGGCTGAATTAGACTTTTGTCGCATCCTGTGTATGAAACCGTTATGGATTTTTTCTTTAATATCATTTTTGATATTGCCACACAATCCCATGATTTGTGATTTGAAATTGAAAGTTTATTGAAATTGTTTGAGAATATGAATGATATCGATTTTTGAATCAATTCAATTTTCTCCTAGAATGTGGAAGTTTAAGGATCGAATCGCGAAGTATCGCTACTACTGTGGATTGCAGCACAACAGCTTCTTCTCCTTCAGCAATGTCATCATCGAGTCAGTCATTTAGTCTTTTTCTTTCTTTTTGCCTGAAGTCAGGCTAACTTTTCTCCTCTTTTCTCTTTCTAAATGCAAAATTCTCACGCTCATCCATAAAAGAATTCAATTTCACAATTTCCAATGGAAATATTTCGAAGATCTGCTAACAGAGTTTCTGAAAGTTAATATGATTTTGACGGCAATTCGCGAAAATAACGAAATTCTGCGCGAGTTATTCTCGCCGTATATTTGATTTCTGCTGAAGTGAATTTGAATATCTTCACGGAAAGTGATGAAAAAGCATAATAGGGTCATTTTTATTTTAAAAAATCTTTTCATTAAAAATGTATAATATTGAATAGTAGGGATTACATCTGATGAGAGGTACTTCTTTTTCAACTGTTTGGGGATTATCTTCAAAATGAAGAATTCAAAGATCTTGAATCGTTTCAGAGATCTCTCGAATGGCTGCGAGCGTTTCCCCGTTCGTGTAATCAACGACATGGACAAGACGCGTCTGTCTGCATTCAAATATGTGAATCGAGTAATCGACGAGCACGGTCTGCTCAATCTGCCTGAGGACGAACTCGCAGTGAGCAGATCTGATTGTCACACTCACTCACACTGCATGCTGCACAGAGCGCATAGAATTAAATTGTTTTTATTCATTTTTGTCAATCAATTTGAATTTAATGCTAGCTTGTGGCATACCTGCTGCTTTCTAACTTTGTCAAAGCAACGGGAAAGTGCATGGTGTAGTAGAATGTCGATTTGTTTTCAAATTTTCCTAAAATAGCAAGAATTTTTGGATAGTGGTATTTGTCATCTGTGAAATTCTAAAATTATTGAAGGCTTTCAGAAATGCGGTTGCTCTTTGAATATTTCCTGCATCGAAACCGACAGTTGTGACTGCTGTGCTTCGGGGAATCGATACAATTCCAAAGGTAGGTGGCTCTTTCTGAAAACACCAACTTGGAAACCTTATTCCATGCGAAATCGTACGAGGAAGAATCTTTTTCCCTATCATTCCTCGCCTTATTTCACATGGTTTTAGGGTTTGATGTGTGTCCTAATGGCTATTATTATTACTAAGAAAATGCTGGTAAAACGTTAGCATTTTTGCAGGATACCTTATCGCCGATCCGCAAAACGAATTCTCCTCGATAATGGAGTGCACGAAGCTGTGCGGCTGCAGCATGCTCTGTGGGAATCGAGTCGCCCAAAAAGGAGCCACATTTCCCATCGAGATATTCCGCACCACTGCAAAGGGCTGGGGAGTCCGAAGCAGGGCTGATATTCCTCTCGGTAAGCTAGCTATTTTCAATTGGGACAAGTCTAGTTGGATTTAGTGTCAAATATGCAATACAATTGAAACAAGGTAAAATAGATCAATTTTATGCAAAGAAAATAGCACACCATAGCATCCGTCTTTTTGATGATGTTTCGATTTCAATATTACACCATGAATAATCGAGTTTGTTAGTCATTTATTATATCTAAAGTGCTGAATCTTTGAAATTAGGTGATCCTTTCTTCTGACGTTGGAATAAAACTTCATACGAGTTCTTTGATTCAGGAGCCTTCATTGGCGAGTACACGGGTCTGATTCTGCCCGAGAGTCTGGCAAATAGCGACAGGGATGATTCGTACGTGTTCGAAACGAAGTGGTTGGACGATCAGCCCATCTGCATCGATGGAAAACCTGCTGGAAACTTCACGCGATTCATCAACCACTCATGCAATCCTAATGCTAAGGTACATTTTTTCGATATCATCTAGGCTATTTTTCATTTTGCATACAGTGGTGGTCAAAAAGTTGTAGCAATCGTTATCATAGATGGTGCCATGTATGATTACCATATTGTGAATTCTTGCAACGTTTCATTAAAATTTTATCCAAGTTATCGCAATCAGGCTAAATTTATAATCAAGATTTGTTTCGAGTTTCTGGCACTACTGTCTATCAAAAGTTTACATGCAATTAGCCATTGATATTTTAGGTATTTAATGTGAACTGGGACCACAAAAAATCACAGCTCTATCACGTGTGCATCTACGCAGATCGCTTCATCGTTAAAGGAGAGGAGATCACAATCAACTATGGGTCTCTCTGGTGGAAGTCAAAGGTTGGATTTTAATGATTGTGGATTAAATTTGAATTTTTAAAGAAAAATAATCACGAAGAAATCAGATCCCTGCAAATCGAAATTTTCAAGTTTTCAAAAGAAAAAATCCAGGAGAAAAAAACAATTGATCGATAAAATCAATTCTTCGAAATTGAAATTGAAGTTTCCACTCTGAAAAATGAACAAAAATCATTAAAACCAGATAATTTATCATGAAATGTTATGAAGTTCATCTTGCAAAAAAATTCACATGTTTTCATTTTCGTCATTCAAATTTTGAATAGATAATTTAGCATGATTTGAACTTATGAGTTCCAACCAGAATATTCTAGCATCATTTTTTCATTGATTGAAAATATCATGTAGTGAAGAAATTCATATTTTAATTCGACTAAAACGAATCGTCATTTGCAGAATGAAGTTATCTGCAAATGCGACTACGAAAATTGTCTGTACAGAGAGGTTAGGACTGAACAAACTGGACAGTCACAGGAACGAGCCGAGATTCAGACAGATCTGACAGAGCGGTCACAGCAACAGGTGCAACGGACAGACCAAACTGTGCAAGGACTCAGCCACCTCGAAACTGCTCAATCACTCTAGCATCCTCCATTCTGGTCATTTATTTGTTAGCATTTCTAATTCTTGTAATTCATCTCAATCTTCAACTTTTTTGCTCCATACCGGTATTTTTTATTTCTAGATTTCTATTAATATTGCTCGCGTTTTTGTCGCGCTAAACTTTTATGTGAAATTCAAAACGGGCCGATAAATCAGCTTTTTATTCAAAATATTTATTTTCGCCAAAACAACGATTCATTCGCAACAATTTATGCACGTTGTATAAGAAGAACAACGTAAGTTAAAGGAGAATTCCGAAAGAGCAGAAGAAATAATAAACAAGAAAAGGAAAGAAGTCCAAACAAATATCACTGACGAAAAATGCCGCTTATCGAAAATTAATATTGCAATGTCGACTAAAATTTAGAATTTTAGGGAAGAAAGTGGGCATTGCATTACGAATAAGTAGTACGCATAATTGATGAAGTAGGAAACAGTTCAAGAGGAATAAGCAAGAAATAATAGAAAAATGCTCAAAATTGGAGTTTAATCATTTGAAAGAGCCAATTTTAGGAAAAGGAAGACATTTTGAAGAATTCTGCCAACAGAATCAGAAAAGAGGGAACAGGAATGGGAATGACGTGCTTGTGTGTCTGAATGCCTCAGTCCTGCTTGTTTTTGGTGGGCGTGGTCTGCTACAACTCCTCCTTGCTATCCATCTGGGTGGGCGTGGCCTGTGCCAAGTCTTCCTCCAAATCGCTGCGACTCTCCAGGTCCTCGATAGGGATGGTAGACACACTGTAGGGGTGACGCAACACTGCAAACATAATTTGTTAGAATTCTGACATTTCTTCAAATATCTTTTAGCACGCTTCCATCATCCTTACAAAAATGCCTCTGCGCGAAGTAGGAAGATTCCCTTTCTCCCACATCACTGTCCCCATGCTTATTAACAATCATTACAAAGTCAGGACACACGAAAGGGGAAAAATAGATAGCCGTAATCCTGAGTAGATTTTTGAAATGATATTTTTTCGAAATTTAATTTTCATTTCCATTAGCATCAAATTACGGTGTATTGATCCCATTTTAATGTCGTGCAAATGGGATGCACAGGCTAATGTCGTTTCCGATTGTTAATTATCATGATATTGTGTCGCATGCCTTTACGCGTACGTATTTTTCCTCTCGCCTTCTTCCCTGCTGCTGGAGGAAGGAAAAAGAAACGTAAATTATAAAGAGGATGGAAGCGTGTTTAAATGAGTTCCGCTTCTTAAAAAGAAATCGAAAATTGTTCAGGCGGAATATTCATGACATCAGTTTCAAATTCACAGACATGTTCTTGAAAAGAAGATCGAAAATAATTATTAGATGATATTGGCAAATTTATGTCAAAAATAAGAAAAAAACCCTAAATTCCCACCGTTGGGCGTCGGCAGACTGAAGATGGGTGGCTCCTCGGGTTTGACTTCAGCAACTTCTGCCTTGTCTTCCTCTTTGATCTCTTCCTTATCTTCTTCCCTGATTTCAGGCTCTAGAGAAGTTGCAGTGTCCTCCATCTGTTCGTCCTTGTTCTGCACTTCCTGTTCATCCCCTGATTTAGTGTAGTCAGAAGGGAACGGGCTGTTCGCTTCGCTGCTGTCGGTTCTCCGTCTGTAATCAAATTCACGACTGTTTTAAATTCCAAGTTAACTTTAATCTTGACAATGTAAACTGCATAAATGACTAATCTATAATAATCAAGTCAGAAAACGCTAGACCTCGAATAACTCCGCAGTTTAACCGCGAATTGTCCTTTGTTGCTGCAGCGAATAATAGCACTATTAACAAAGACCTTTACAATATGTAAGCTGATTTTAAATGTTGGTTGATATATTGTGAAATGAATAGTTGAAATTCGGGGCCAAGCTGCAGATCTACTCAGCACCTTTAGCGTTTTCTGACTTGATTATCGTGATTAGTGTGTTCGATTTGAGTTATCCACCAATTTCGAGCAGGATCCGTGATTTACACATTTACATTCCTTGTGAGTTCAAAATGTTAGTGAAACGAAATATTTTTAATCCACAATAAAATCGTTTACAAATTAAACTTCTCAAAACACGACCCGCAAATCAACCAGCAGAAAAAGAGGATTTCCTTTTTCTCTCTCGATATGACACGCTATTTGTTCTGCGAGTCTAGTTTCGAGAAATCTGTCATCAATCAAGCACAAGTACCTGGGAGGTCCTCCCTCACTGCTGTTGCCACTGCCGCTGCAGAAGTCCTCCTTGCTCTCCTCGGGCAGTTCGTCCTCAGTCTCTGCCTGTGCAGCCAGTTCCTGTTCTTCCTGCGCCCTTCTCCGTCCCTCCTCCTCAGCCAGTCTCTCCATCTCCTTCCTCTGTCTGTCTCTCTCCATCTCCTCTCTGATCTCTTTCTCAACTTCCTTCGACAGTCTGCTTTTGCACCAGGCAATCTTGGTCCTCTCTTCAGTGTCTTGGCATTTCCCGAAGATGTTCGGCCTGAAATTACACAAGTTTTATAATTGGTCGTGAAATCGGATTAGTTCTGAATCTAGTCCCTTTTAAAATTTTCGAATACAAGATAATTCCTCATTGCTAGTTTGTCAGACAAACTTATACCTAAATGAATATGCGCATAGTAGGACGTTAAAAATGCGAGGATGAAATAACAGATGTTTCTTGATTTTTTATGCAGTTTTTAGGTTCTTTTCTCAGATGACTAACCTGTTACAACATTCTGTGCTTTTATTGTGCATTTTCATTCAGTTTAGTTTGTCTGACTGAAAGATAACTGTAAGACTCATATGATGGGTTTGGTGCTGGTGCTAAGCTGCTGCATGTGAGTGGTCAGGTTCTTTATGGAAGTGCAGTGGGCCGTGTAATTTCGGGCCATCAACACAATCTGATCTGAAATTAGAAACATCATTTTGAAAATGAGATGATTTAATTATTTTGTTTCAAAATGATTGACCAAAAAGTAAATGAGCATGCTTTCATGAGAATTAAAAATCGATGACAAATGTTGAATGTCCGAATTAAAAAAAAGAAAAAAAAAAGAATTTCATCGCGATTAGAGTAACAGACAAAAGACAAAATTATCCGTCCACCTTATGAAATTTCGAGTGCTTGGTTCTGACATTCGTGATGAACCAATCGGAATGAAACTATTCACAAATAAAAAGTGGCCATCAAGCATTAAAAGATTGTCCAGTTACAATAGGATTGGATCATTATAACAAGCGTCAAAACCAGACGCTCAAATTTTCGTGGGAGGTCGGATACTTTTGCTCGCTACTGTGTCCTTTTGTTTAAAATTCATGCATTTAGAGCATTCATCCACGACCTATGACTAGATTGGGGTAGATGTAGGATAAACAGTATGTTGTCCAAGTGTGTTCAGCCCATTGAGCAAAATGTTTGAATTGATGATCCTAATCTAGTTATAAAAAATGGATAAATTTTTCAACGAGTATTGAACAACCAACCGCGCATGGCGTTCTCGATGCCCGTGATCTCCCTGTTGGTCTTCTCGCTATTCCAGGCCACTCCTCCACTGCCGTACTGGTCTACGCGGGGCGTGCGTAGATCTTCTTCTTCACTGGAAAATTGCGATCATTCCTGACTGATCCGTTTTATTTGAACAGCGAATGTGTCCAGTTGAGAGCAATGAAGAGAGCATAAGCTTTTCCTTTGTATGGTCTAGCTCTCGATATTCTTTTTTCGCGCCACTAATAACTCACGTTGCATCCCCAGCTCCATCCTTAGCCTTTCCTTTTTCCTTCTCTTTCTGCCTGTTCTTGTCTTGTTTGTGGACAATCTGCCCCTTGTTGATCTGGAAGACAGACTCTCTGGGAATGGGGCAGAAGGAGTAGCGATGCAGCTCCGTGATCTTGTTCAGCGTCTCCCAGTAGATTGGTCTCTGCTTCTGAAACGATTTGAATTCGTTCATTTTATAATGACACGATGTTTGATTGATATTTTTATGTCACATTTTCCCATTAAATTTGTTAAGAGAAGAGATTCTTCTTGCATGAAGTTAAAGCTGAATTTATTGTTTCAGAATATTTCAATAGGAATGAAATTTCGGCCAATTGACAAATCTCGAATTCTACACCAACTCATAAGCCTTATAGCATCAATTCGAAGAAACTATTTTCCCAATCAAACGAACAAACCATGGGATCGTTGGGAGTCCGTTCGGCTTCTTGCTGAAGGAGCGACTTGAGGAAGGCAACGTCGGCATTGATTCCGAGTTCGGCCTGCAAAGACGACGTCAAGTCATCATTGATATGAATTTCGGGCTATTTTCACATGGACTTCAAATTTATTTGCTGTCGAGAACGGGCTCAAATCACATTTAAGAAAATTCATCCCATTACACACAAAATCCTTCATTTGAAGTTCGCAATCCCTTAAGTAGAAAGAAATTCCATACCAACGAGGACCCAAGGCGCTGCCGCGGGACGCTGTCCCAGTTAAACCCCTTCTTCTTGGGATTGCTGTACGAATTCAGACGAGGCATTTTTGCGCTAAAATTTGTGAAATTGACAGAATTTTAAGATTAAAAAAAGTCAAAGATATGAGGGACGGATCAAACGTTCTTTTACAAAATCAAATATTTCTGTAAATTCGTCTTAATTATTTTTATTCTTACTTTAAAACTTAAGAAATAGCATAGTTATGAACAGAGAAGCATTTTTGGAAAGAAAACTAGATTTGTAAAAGAATTATTGGAAGAAAGAAAACATTGCTGATAAATGACAAAATTGACTAGGAAGAAAATAAAACTAGAAACGAAGAAAAGAATCACAGAATTCAAAAATGCCTAACTAAAACTGGAGAGATGAAAACGGTTGTAGGATTTAAAAATCCTAAATTATCTCGAGATCTAATTCGAAAATGAAACAACAAAATGTAGCCACGATAAAAAGGTGAAAAGATAATATCAAAACAACATTTGAGTAACAAGTTTCAGAGATAAATAAAAGAAGATGAAGAGATAAAAAAAAACAACAACAACAACGAATAAAATAAAATAAAAATAACCTGTTACTCACGATGAGAACTGATGGAGTGATTAGGGGATTGAGGGACAGACGAAGAGGGAGGAGAAGAAGCCAAAGGGGTGGAGGAGGTCTGCCGGATGTGGATGTGAGCAGACTGACTGGGCAGTTCGCTGGAAGTGGCTGTGGTGAGGGGAAATCCCTGAGTGGAGATGTGCAGAGGGCCTGCAGAGGCAAGAGGCTTGAGCACGATGGTCATCCACTGCTGCGTGCCGTCTCCGTAATAGCTGATCGACAGGGGACTGTCCGCCGACTCCCGAGTGTTCGCTGTTCCACGTGACTGAGAAAAGAACATTGAAAAGTACGAGCAAAATATTTCAAAACATTGATTTGGAATAGCTGAGATGAATAGAAAAGAATGAAGAGTGGAAGATGATAGATTTTTCAAATTTTGAAATTATTCTTCAGTTTTGAACAAGAACTACGATCGTCACTAATAAAGATTTCGTGCCATTTCACTTCAGCTTTATCAAGTTTTGCAATTTGCAAAAACAAAATCAAATAAATGCCAACCTGCTGAATGGTGATGGTGGGAGGCATCTGCTGTTGAGCCTGATTGACTGCCTGTGCCTGAGGCTGTGCAGTTTCAGCAGCAAATTGACTGACTGTGGGTCTGTTAACGAGAGTCGTTTTGTAGTCGGAAATCGATTGCGACTGAGGATGAGGCAGAGATGCTGTCTGATCCATGTTGTTCATTGGCTTATTTGGGATTGAGCCTGAATTTGATAATTTATGGAAGAAAAACCTAAGAGAAGTTTTAACTTTCTCCTGAATAGCTGTAATTTTTTAAATTAAACAATAACACAATAACTAATCCATTTCCTCGTGAAATCTCTAATAGAAGCCAATGAGCCACTATCTTCATGAATTCGTTTGAGGTGGAGGGGAGCTTTAATCAAAAGTTTGACTAAAAATCATACCATTTTTGATCTGGAAGAATGCATTGTACTGGCCCTGCTCGTTCTGCTGCTGCCCGAATCCATTCATCATCTGCAATTCATCTCTTCACCCTCTATCTTTTTCCCTCATTCCAACCTGTTGCATTCCCACTTGCACTCCTTCATTCTGCATCTGCTTTGCTTCCATCTTCTGTTCCAACGAATTCGTTCCTGCCATCGCAAAGTTAGTCATCACTAAAATTTTTAAAATTAAATGAAGCTTCATTGTTTTTCTCTAAGATTTGGTATTATGTTCAATTCAATTCAAGAAACGTGAAAAATAAACATTCTTACTCGCATGAACGTCGTTACTCTGCATCTGCGTGTGGGTCGAAGTGAGTGGAGACTGCCCGAGTCTGCAGCCGGTTGCAGGCAAATTCGATTCCAACTCATTCGTCTTCTGAAACCGAAGAAAATATGAAGAGGACAAAATGAATCGAACCTGGAAATGATCCTTGCCATTTGTATGCGAATTGTCGTCTGCATTCCTCTCGGCAGTCGCGTCCCAAATCGCCCGATTGAACAGATTCTGCAAATTAATTCGTTGTTCATAAGGATCTGTAAAGTTTCATATTTTCAAGAAATTTCATTTTCTGATAAAATTCAATTTTGCACAAGCCTTATGTGCATGGTAGTTCAAAAACGATGATCGCACCCTGACTCCACATTTCTTGGACTCGTCAGTCTGCTGTTGCTGCTGAGTGCTGACAGTCGAACTGGAATTGCCGAAACGACCGATTGTTGCGTATGGAGATCGAGTCTGATTGTGGACGGACTGTGTAAGAGAAGGGTCGAGGAATCCGGACGAGCCACTTCCAAAGTCAGTCGGGCCGACGAAATTCGCTGAAATGTTACATTTATAAACTTTTGACGAATGTGATAACATTTTTAGAAAATACTCATCCAATTCGCTTTTAAAATTTCCTTTTACTTCCATTTCTACAATTTCTCAAACGATTTGCCCAAGATATTCTTTTTCATCTTCAAGATGAAAAGGCATACGATGAGAAGAGAATCGAGAAAACGACTTAAAAATAGAAATGATATCTTAGTCGTTTTGGAAAGAATTGCAAGTTCACCTATCAAACCATATAGAGGACTCGGTCACTTTGGGAAAAATAAATAAAATTTCTAGATGATAAGTAGCGAGTGAATTTGTCAATTATCCAATGTCTTACGATTCTCCTGATTGCGTCTGTTGTGCATCCTCAGTGCGAGGGGCGGTCTGCCGAATTCCATGGGCGCATTCCCTGCCCCTCTCCTGTCGAATTCGCTCTGTCCCTGCACAACTCCAATTTCCTTCGTGCATTCCCGAGACACGTGGCCTGTGCCCAGGCAGCGGAAGCATTGAATATCCACATTGTCTGAAAAGTTGGGTTGATTAGATCAAGAATGATATGGAGAAATGTAAATTACGACTCTTATCGTTGATTTTTCATCTTCCTCTCTCTTTAAAGACTAATCAATACTTTTAAAAGATCTAGAAATTGTCAAAATGTCGAAAACTTGTCATTTTCTCCAAAATTTAGAGGGAAATTTCATTCTTACTGGGACACTTTCTCGTCGGATGTCCGATTTCGCGGCAGCGAGAGCATCCTGCAACAAGAGAATTAAATGAATTGCATGAAAAAATCGCAACTACAGCGCAGTTAGTGTCTTTGAAGTGAGTTGCAAATTTACCCGAGAAAACTTTCAGCTTACTTTTCTTGGGACAATCAGTGGGCAAGTGATCGGACTGTTTAGCCCCGCAGTAGCGACATTCCCCATAGTTAAAGCCATCGAATCCAGTGCCTGCTGACGTGTCTCCCCAGCCGAAAGTCGCAGTCGAGTCGTCCATCGACATCCCTCCGAATGCATTCGCGACGGCGCCAAACTCGCCGCCCATCTCCCGCATTTCCCGTCTGCCACCGCCACTCTCTCTGCGTCCTGTGCCCCTGCCGCGAGTCGACGACCTTCCCATCGGCCTCTCGTTCTGAAAATAGAAAGGCGATGATAAATTTCATTCAATCCAAAAATCGACTAAATAGAAGCTAAGATGCGAATAAGGAATTAGGTGTCTTCCAAAAACCAAAATAATGAAAAGCATAGAAGAGAATGAAATCTTCAATTCCATTTCTGCTTCGATTATTTCAATTCAGAAGAATCATGGAGTTCAAGTTCAGACCCAAAATTCGAAGGCGTGTTTCTCCCTGTCGGTCTGCCCGTTGACGGCGAATTTCACGACGGACACTTCGCCCTCTTCGCTCTGCAATCTGCCCGTCTTCACGAATCCCGCTGGCACCGTCTGAAGATGCAAATCACATTGTCAGAAATGGCAATTGTCCAACCTTTGTAGCGAATCCAGATCCCGGTTTGCCGAACGAAGTCTCGCTGGGCGTGGTGACAGGGCCGCCGAAGAATCCACCATTTGAGCCGAAGCCAGAGCCAGGGCCTTTCTGCGTGGGTGAGAAGGGCGACGACGGACTGGAGCCGAATTCTGATTGCCTCAGCGGGTTGGCCTTCTCTGAAAACGAATAAAAATTGATGAATCGAACAAATTTTAATTTTTTAAAAACCAATATTACGGCACAACTTCTTTTAGAAAATGATGTATGATCTTCAAAAAATGAAGAATGGAGGACGCTTCTATCTAATGAAAATAGTGCTGTATTTTTAAAACAGTCGACAAAATCAAAGTGATGAATTTCCGATCAAGTTCTTGAAATGCTCACTGTAACTTTGTGAATAGTTAGGCCTAATGCGCTTTCTTGAACTAACCGAAACTAGCTGCGGCCGTGTTTGAAGTCGAACTGCCGAAGAAAGCGCCATAGCCGGCCTGAGTGGACGACGAGCCGAGTCCCTGAATCGACTTGGGCTTCTCTGCAACAACATCACATTATATGCAGATTGAGAATTGCTTCATTCATACCTTGTTCGTTTGCAGACTGTATCTGCGCAGAGGCAGTCCCGATCCCCAGCCCGTACATCGTTTTCGGCTTCTCTAAAATCAATCAGTTAGAAGACATTTTGGCCATTGAAGCTATTCATTCTTCAAGATTGTTGGAAGTTCCAAGCTTGCACAGAATCACAAGACTTTTCCTGCAGCATTTGATGTAATTTCTCATTCATCCAAAAGTCTTATTTTTCATTTATCCCAATTCCTCTCCAAGCATTTCCAACGAAGATCTTCAAAATGAATGTCTTATTCCCATTCTTACCCTGTTGCATTGCAGCGGGTTTGTCAGTCTGTATCTGCAGTGTCTGTGCGATTGTCGAGCTGCTCGTCGAGTCTCCAGCCACAGTTGCGGATTTGGCCGGCGGATTCACTGCGAACGGGTTCCGAGGCGGCATAGCTGAAACTTGGAAAGTATGGTAAATTGACATCTTCTTCTCGATTGCGAAATTTACTTCCTTACCTTTGATCGTAGGAGTTTCAGTAGTTCCTGCAGTGGTCGCTTGAATGCCTCCCTGTGGCTTCTTAGCGTCCGACTGTGCCGCTGCCGACTGCCCGAATCCTCCAGAAAAGCCCCCGGACAGGCCGCCTGACTGCGAACGGAACGGCGCTAAACGAACGCAATTCATTTGGCAGAAAAAATAATAACTTTTCCTCTGAAAAGTTGAATTTTTGTAGTAGACCGTGAAGTGTAACTCCTTTTTATCGGAGCATCTTTGAAATTCTATCGATTAATGATGTAGAGAAATGGTCAAAATCAGTAACACTTCTCGGTAGAAATTCGAAAGAATTCCTAATTTCATCTCAATTCCCCTCTCACCGTTAGTGTTGACGTTGGCGAACATGTTGCGTCGATCGGCTGCTTGCAGTGGTACAGTCGGAGTCGCTGACGATTGATTCTGGAGCAGAATTCGAGGTCGATCCACGAAAAATCAGCGGTGATTTTAGGCTAGAAGCGAAAAATGAAGTGCCTGTCTGTAGTCCGCAGAGCTGGCGTTCAATTTCGGCAAGTGGTTGTTTTTCTCGATTTTCTTCTCGAATTTTCGATTTTTTTATCCGGATTTTTTGCAGCTTTGTATGGATTCGATCCGCAGACTGTGTCACGTGACTGAGTGCAGATGGCTGCAGCCCCTAAAGTGGTCTGTCGCCAAGACGGCCGCCATCGCTGTCGCTATCATTCTTCTTCTCTGGTGTTCGTTTTCTTCTTTCAACAATTGATTTTAAATGGTTGTCCAGCTTCTTGAACTTTTTGAAAAATTCGTCCAATTCACCGATCTCTCATTTGGAAATCTCACCCACTTTCTTTCTCATCTATTATATCTTCCTAAAACAACGATTTTGTAAATGGAACATCCAGAATTTTTATGCATTTTTTAGAATATTTCTTTTTCAGCTATAGGATTGTACAACTACAGGCCGATATCGCTCGTGACAAGCAGTGCCAGTGGCAGACAGGAAGAGAAGCAGCGAGTTCCTACAGAACTCGAGCGAATGTGGGTGATTTCAGTCCAACTTCCTTGTGATTTTGTGAATTTTCAGCGCAGACGTCAGCAGACGCAAGGACGCGCGGCTCGTGGGCAGAACGTACTCTGACGACATCAGCGGAGGGTATAGATTCCTCCAATTCGTCTACAGATTCCAGATCGGGGTGAGTGGGGTAGGCATCAAACGAGCAAGACGGGAAACTGTCAAAACATGGAGAGTTTCGAGAAAAAAACATGCTACAGAATTTTGCTCATTCAATCAACCTTTCAGATTTCGCGAATCACACTCCGAGTGAAAAGAGCCATTACATTCTGGACTTCGCGTATTGTCAATTGGATCGATTCATTTCGCTTGGTGAGAAATTAAAAGAAAAAATTCGGCATCTTCGAAAAGCTGCACTTTTTGGTAATGTTACTCCATTGTCATCACTTCAAAAAATGTTCAATCCTCCGAAGGATGGCAGACACTCCAGCTGGCAAAAGATATGAGAATTTTCACATAGTTATGAAAGAAAAAAAACTGGAAGTCTAGATTATGATCATTTCTTTTCATGATAAAAGTTCTAGGTTCATGTATATTTTTATATCCTGGCACCCTAATCTCCTATTTCGAATTTCCTAATTTTCAGATCCAGCGATTATCGGATTTGGATGAAGAAGATGACGCTGTGCATCGACACGTGAGCATAAAGGAGAACAAATTCGTGCCGAGGAAGGAGACAAATTGGACAACGGACTTCAGCAGAAGTGAACCTGCACCGTTATATCGACTCGAAAATGTCGCTGCTCTGCATCGAGGTCTGCTTTACACGAGTTACTCGGCTAAAAATCCTGTGATGAATCGATTCAGAAATTTGTTCATTCATGAATTTTATTATATCTTCTATCATTATGCACTTTTTGTCAAGTAATTCACCAATTTCAAGGTGCGTTCGTCATCCCCGAGCACTCTGCGTCTCTGCCCCAGAACAATTTCTTCTACGACATATTCGGATTCAATCAGCGCAACAAGAACAGCTACCAGGCGCTGCTCAATGTGGGTTTATCTTCGAAAGAATTTACCTAATTTTCATGAAACCTGCAAAAATGTTCTGCCACGAATAAATCTAGGCAGAGTTTTAGATAGGTCACTCAAAGCAATACAAAATAGGCATTGCAAAGAGGAGATACAATTCACTAGCACATTTCTTGCAGAAGCGTTACTGTAGATCGCAGTCCTGAATTTCAATTTCATGAATTTTGATATTTATGACATTTAGAGAGTTGACTCCTTTTCTAACTGATAATCGTGTTGATTCCAGAAGCGTTCCAAATTCCACCGAAGCGACGCATTCTGTTTCCGCTGCAGCTCGGGCGATGTGACGATCCGCCTGTCCCGACCGGCCCGACCTGTCGCATTCGAGTACGAGCACATTCACTGGTTCGGCAGGATGCATCCCTCTGCACCGAAGACGTTCAACATTCTGGTTTGTTCATGAATTATCTGGTTAGACGCCTTTAAATGTTTGGAGTTTTAATTGTGCAGCGTTTTGATAGAAAGATCCTTGAGGACGGCATACTTATTTGAAATACAAGTAGCACGAAATAGTGAAAGATGTTATCCTCCTTTGCTGATTCTAACTCGTATCGAACCACTGATTGCATGTAAGGATTTCAGCGATGTAATTTTGCCGGTTCCGAATGCGACGAGCAGAATCCCCTGGCGAAGTG
>LIAE01007400.1:12891-46979 GCA_002287525.1 Diploscapter pachys
ACGTGCATGATTCATTCGAAACCAGATACTTTATCAGATGTATGATGTATGGTTTTCATCATCAATTTCCCATTTCCTACATTGCTTTGGTGACATTTTTGCAAGAGTAATAAATTTTAGCCACTAGTTCACTTTGTGTTACTTTTTTCCCATGATTTTTCTTATGTAATTTGTAAGATCTCATAAAATCATTCATTTTAGTGGAAATCTTCATGGTGAAGGCTAAGTTTTCATGGAGGTAAGCAAAAGTGTTCCAATTCTAATATCATTTCAGAATGTGCACTTTTAGATATCAGTAACTTAAATGTTGGAAAGTATGGTAAGTCAGCCTAGTTTATACCGAAACCGCATGCACAGGCGAATCGGGTCCTTGTCAGTCTTTTTGCTAAATCCCCGGTCTAAGTAGCGCTATTTGACGCAATGACGTAAACTTCCTTGTTTCTTCAAAAATTACGTCATCGCGTCAAATAGAAGTTGTCCTAAATTTGGCGTTTTTCTTGCAAATTTCCCCCGATTTTTTCTCCAACCTTGCAGCAGCTATTTGATCTATTTAGTTGCACAAAATTGTATAGATACTGTAATCCAAGCCTACAGTATTCATATAATTTTCGCACCTTTGTTTTAATTTGCCTAACTCCTTTACCCGGGCAATTAACGCTCTAATCGCATTGCTATATTTAGTCAATTAACACCAATTAACTAAATGCTGTTCTAGATATCCTAATTAGGCTAAATTCTTACAAGTCTATAGGAATAATTACATAAAAATAGGGGCCACCATCCACTTATGCTCAACCATCGAAATAGGATGAACTGTACATTTTTGAATACCAAATTAGTCCTATATTTATCCCCGATGAGAAAAAAAGCCGGAAGAATTAGCATAAAGTCCGCAAAAAAGAAAATACAATGTTTTTCATTTGACACGCAATTGCAGACCTATATTGTGGACTTCCGGAAAAATCAATATCACCACGTGAAAGAGCACCTTCGAATTGTATATTAGGCGCCGTTCAATTATGAAAAACAAGCTAATTGGGGGCTGGCTGAAAAGGGTCTACATTTGCGCCTCGTAAAAGAGGCGTGGCTTGGTGGTCCCTACGTGAAGGTTGAAATCAGTATCCTCTATCGCGTTAATTCTTCACCCCTCTGATAATACCACTCACACATGCGCTCTTTGACTAATTTAAAAATCAAAAAAGAAAAAAGAAAAGGAAGCGTCGTTTGTTAAGTTTTACATTTGGAGACAAATTTTCAGGTGATTTCGATAATCAATATTTTCTTCGTGATAATCTCGATCGTGAGTTTTTGCCTGAAAACCCACCCTTCGTTGCGGATACCGGACATCGACGGCAAGCGACAAAATTACACGTTTTCAAGGGAAATTATCTACGTCGGGAAAACAACAACAAGGCAAGAGTTACAAAATCGTTAAAAATCATATATTATTTTGAACATTTAAATTTCAAATGAAATGAGACGAAGTAGGATAAAAAATAGAAAACATCTTTTACAAAGTTATTTCGAGTTTTGAAGCCACCATTGCGTTAGTAAATTCGAAATACATATGCTTCACATTACTTTGATAATAGAAACGGTTTACTATGTTTGGTTTGTTTTGGTGTTAATAAAGGAAGACTCGATCAATTCTTCTTCTAAATGTGTCTATTTACAGCTCCTTGAAACTTATTTCATCGAAATTCATTATTTTAGAGCACATCCATCGTTTTTCTACGTGGAATTGATCAGTAATGTTTGGTTTACTGGCGAGTTTCTGACGCGAATGTTTTTCTGTCCGAATTTGCCAAAATTCCTCAAAACGCCTGTGAACATTATCGACTTCATAGCTACCGTATCATTCTACATCGACTGGGCTCTCGACAAGGCCTTATCCGGAAAAAATCGGTAGCAAAATTTTCAGCTAGTCAGAATTTATGCTATTATTTTAGAGACTCTGTCGAATTTTTCTCAATCATTCGTGTCCTTCGCTTATTCAAACTCACTCAACATTCAACGGGATTAAAAATTCTCATTCAAACGTTCAAAGCTTCCGCTCAGGTTAGAATGCCTTGAGTTTGTTGATGATTTACCAATAACTTTTCAATGAAGACTGAAATGACCAATGATGATTTGCCTCATGTGATCTCTTTCGACCCTAACTATGACATGCCATTTAGCTTTTTCATGATAGAAACACTTTAGGAGCTCTTTCTATTGGTGTTTTTCGTCTTGTTGGCCATTGTAATTTTCGCCGCATTGGTGTATTATGGAGAGCGCGTCGAGGATAACCCGGAAAATCAGTTTAAATCGATTCCTGTCGGCCTGTGGTGGGCAGTTGTCACCATCTGTACAATTGGGTTTGGAGGTATGATTTTATCCATCCATTCCATTCAAGAACTGCCCACATGTTGGAGAAGTTAGATGAGACTTTTTGCAGATCTAGTGCCGAAAACATACTTGGGACGGTTAGTTGGCTCATTATGCGCTCTAATGGGAGTATTGACGATCGCTTTGCCAGTTCCGATTATCGTCGGAAACTTCAGCATGTTTTATTCGCATGCTCAGGCTCGGTAAGGAATGACCTCTGTAGTCATTTTATTTTTCAACGATTAAAAAGCCGATGTCTATGAGCAGTCCCTGATGAGGGTGAAGATATAAAATAAAATGAAAATTTAGATCGAAACTTCCCAAGAAACGTCAACGCGTCTTGCAACCCAAAGATCTGAAACCAATCGTTGGAAAAGCTACCACTGCAGCAATTCTGAATTCACTCGCGCCACGACGACAGTCCATGCATCATAATGAAATCGGTACGGTATTTTAATTCGGATAATTTTTTGCAATTTATCTTCTAGGGCATAATCCTCTATCAGCCCTGGCAACGCCCCTTTTGGTTTGCCCCGACGGGCCCGATAAGAGAAAAAATTCAACATCCAACTCTGGAAAATTCTCCAAGCTCATGTGAGGTTCGTGAAAAGCCATGCCGCAGTTTTGCAAGACATGAGAATTCGGCAAAAATGCGGCACATTCCTCAGACATATGAAATCAATTTATTTATGATTTTTCGTTCTCATTTCGAATAAAATTTTATTCGATCATAAACGAATAACGAAGACAAGAAATATAACGATAAAATAACAACGAAAAACAAGTGGTCAACTGATAACAAGATAAAAATAACGAATTTTGGCAACAACTAGTTCAACTGCCTTCGACTACTAATCTTTCAAGTGATGTAACATGTTTGAGGAGTTTTGGAAAATGTAATTCAAAAAATGACAAACACGAGTAGCCTATCACGATTTCAAAATGAAGTTTCAAGTGCCAAAATCTCAAGTGACTAGAAAAAAGTTTAGTATCGATGATACAAATTAAAAGAGGTAAAAAACCTATCTAAAATCGGCTAACCACCTTACGATGTTTTATTTGCAACTCTGCCGTTTCCAGGTCTTCCGAACACGTTGATTGTGTTGCCTTTCGCTTTCCATTCCGCCTGAAATTATAAACGACACTATTTTTGAAAAGAAAGCTTGAAACCAAATTTCCTTACATGATCACCGAAGGCCCAAAGAATCCAATATCGCTGCTTGCAGAAAGAGATCAAATTCTGAAAGTAATTTAAACATGAGTATACTTTTCAGGAAGTGCTAAATTTGAAGTGAAGTTTTTCGTTTTTCTCGAGTGAAATAGTCCAAATTAGCTATTTAGAATTTCACCAAAATACTTGATTCGAAAATATTAAAAATAACGCAGAGAATAGATGAAGTAAAAAAAATCTAACCTCGAAGAACTCATACGGGATGATGGCCTTGAAATCGTTGGGATTGTCGACGACATGCTGCTTTTCGCGCTCGTTAAATTCAGAAAAGATCTCAGCAACCTTCAAAATTATTATTTGGAAAAATTCTCTACTAGAAGAAAATTCAACCTTTGCCTTGCAATTCATGTAAATGTTGAATTTCATGTGAACGACCGCGTGCAGAATCTCGTAGAAATAGCCGTGAACCGGGCAGAAAACGAGCGGCTAAAAATAGACAAATGAAAAATAAATTGAAAGAAATGTTTTCCTGTAAATTACCGTAGCATTTCGATCCAGTTTGATGAGCGTATTCTTAGATTTTCTGAAAATATCCTCAGAAATCGGTTCGGCCTGCTCGAGCTGGTAGAAACACTCTCGGTAGAATCGATTCGGAGTGTCGTAACTGAATTCGCAGTGCTCCGACTGAAATAAATCGTAAACTAGCAAACTGAATCTTCTAAATTTTCTTTTACTGAACTCCGGTGAAAAGCCAATGCTATTCTCCACTACTCTCATCTCCCCACTTGCTTTTTTCACCGAGGTTAACCATGATTCAGTATCGGCCTTTAAAATCTATCGTCCCTCGAAAATAAGTTAAATCTTGCAAAAATCTTCAGATCTAATAGGAAACTAGCAAAGACGAGAAAGTATCTATGATCATCTGATCATGCAGTGTTTTCAAAACTATACACCTTTTATGCTCTAAAATAGTGATAACAAACTAGGCTTTTTATCTGCTAAAACATTACCTGGCAGATATGTCCAATAGCTCCATCGAAAACGTGCAAAGCTTGGATTTTTGTGAGGGGAGTCTGAAAATGAACAAAAACTTAGAAGGAACAATGCAAAATGTACCTTGACCGGATTTTCTTTGGTGCGATTGAGGACGTCCCTGCCGAATCCGCCTATTTTGCACAAAGAATCGACGAGTTCGTTCTCGAATCGTGTCAGAGATTCTTCCGCTTTCAGGTGCTGTTCAACTGAAAGAAAACCGTTTGCTATTAAGTTTTCGCTTCTAGAAAATCGCAATTTTCATGAGGAACGACTAGAAAGGCTCATGTTCGATGAGTAAAAACATTACAATTCTCATAAATAAACGTCCTTTCTTAAAATTCTTGAAATGAGTGAATACGGAAATCCTACCAGGTTCTCCAAAAGCGACGCCGTACTCCTGGTAGCCGACCTTGAGCAGCTGCATCCGAATCAGGAATGTCAGCCGTTTCTCCAACCGCTTGGTCGGCATCGATTCGCGGATCCATGGATTACGGTATTTCTGGAAGAAAAATAAAATTAGTAATCCCCAAGCAGAAAATAAATATCTTACCCCATTGGCGACATTGTTATAGAATCCCTTGAAATTCGTTCCCTCCTCAGTTTTGTGATTGTCGTGGTCATCTGGATCATCATCCTCTGTCAAATTCAACACTGCGCGATCGATCTGAAAACAATTCTTTAAATTACATTCGCATAATTACCGTCAAACTCATGTGGAAAGAAAGGAATGTTACATTATTTTAACAATATAAGGTATTTCAGTTCTCAAACCTATAAGATTAGGAAGAAAAAATCACCCAGATCTGGTAGAATTCAGAGCAGAAATACAGATTGTAAACATTCGCAAACAGGACCGGAACAGTGAATGAAAAGAGAAGACGAAATGTCAGCACTGATCTGATCTAGTGCGATTTTTCCTCAAAATAAGGAGGCAAAGACGACACTAACCATGCGCATGAAATGCCGTCTCGCATTGATGAATGCGTTGGTTCTGTCGTCGTCCGTCGAGTAGTCTGACGAGGTCGTGGCTGAGGGGTCGTCATATTCGTCACAGGCAATGTACGCCTGAATTAACTCTTACAGAAACATTCAGTTATGAAAAATTTGTAATTTCATTTTTTTTTTTATTTTCATCAATACCTTTCCAACTCTAAACTGTTTAAACTTATCAAAAAAGGAAGGTTTAGACTAAGCAGCTTTCGTAAGAGGATCAAACTTGAAAAAATGGCAAACCTTGCTCATTTTGAGAATCCTAAGCGGAATCATCCTGGAAAGGTCCTTGGCTTTTTTCTTCTTCTTTGACGACGGCGGAAGCATGAGTTCTTCATCGTCGTAGAACGCCATTATGGATTCTGAAAAGTTGATATTTTAAAAATTCGAAAATAGTGCGTAATTTCACCCCGCTCCAACGATCAATATCGAAAATTGCATTAAAGGCGGGATGAGATGAAGAGAAGTGGAGGGAATAATTGAATGAAAGGCGTGTTTACTCACAAACTAAACCCAACAACTCGAAAAGTACCCGAATTTCCAAACATCTTCCAGTTTTTACAAGTTTAATTTTTATTTCTTGGATGACTTCCTAAATTTTACCTTTTCGAATTTTCTAAATGATAAACAAACAATTTGATGCATAGCTGACTAGATTCTAGACAGATTGGAAACACAGCAACAGACTCGAAAAGAAGCGAGAAGAAGAGTCTATGACTAGCTTCGAAAGCACCCCTTTTATCATCACTTTTCATCAACTTCGCTGCATAGCGAGAGACATTTCATTTCAATTTTAGCCTCGATATTTATCGCCTGAATTATTTACGTTTACGTATTTGTAGAAATTTCGAAATTTAGCTATTTCTAGGCTACTTTTAGCCATTCGAAGAGAGGCTAGGTTCATAAATTCTCACTTTTCTTTAAAACTACACGAATAACAGCACAATAACAGAAATAGTCATTCGTTTTGTTTTTTGATCGACTTTCTCATAAATTTTCAAAGAAAGCCTTATTTTCGATGTTGAAACTTTCGATTATTCCATTATCGTCTCACTATTCTGAATAATTGCTGCTGGAAAATTCATATTTTAGTGTTGTTCGCTTGTTGGACTCTGGTTTAGACGTCATTAAGATGACTGAAAATAAGCAGTCAGAAAGGAAACGTCGTTTTGGCTCCAGAAGCAACGCCAATGAGGTAAATTTGGTTTATTTTTTATGCAAAAAGAAGCAATTTTAGGTAATCGCTGATACAGATCTATCCGGGAAAACGATGCTTATCACCGGTAAAAAGATTTATTTAAAAAATCATAATTTCATCAAGCTTGAATAGTTTAGGCTGTACTTCTGGAATCGGAAGGGAGACCGCAAAGGCTTTGGCTTTGAAGGGCGCTCACGTTATCATGGCAAATCGAAACTTAAGACTTTCCGACGAGCTTAAGAAAGAAATCTATGCAGAAAAGGTTGGATTCGGGTGGATATTTTGTGAAACGTTTGCCATTTTTAGTCGGATGCAAAGGTCGACCTGATCGCATGCGATTTGTCCTCGCTACAATCTGTAGCTGCAGCGGCGAAGGAATTCAAAGACAATCACTGGTAAGAGGAAATGATAAGACCAAAGCCAAACTATGCAGAATTCAACCATCTTTCGAGCACAATTAAACAGGACAGCACAGAAAAGGATAGAAAAAAATACATTTTTGGATCAATTTATAAAAAAAAAATGACAAGACTAAAAATTCTAGGCCACTTCATGCGTTGATTTTGAATGCGGGAGTGTTTGGATCCGAACAGAAAGTAACGATCGACGGATTCGAGACGACGCACGGAGTGAATCACGTGGCGCATCAGCTGCTAGTCAGGGAGCTCCTCCCCGTGCTACGCCAATCCGCTCCGTCGCGAATCGTCGTCGTCGCATCGCATTCTCACCAACATTCTGGGGTACTGTTTGGATTTTATTTCTAGAAAAGCTATGGACAGACCTAGGGAGGACTCAAATCAGGATAGTCGTGCGACCTACTCCCTATAATGTTTTCTTCACAATTTTGTATCTTTAGCCTTGGACTTGAATTTTCAAACATTCTCAATTTGTGATAAAGTCATAGCGTAAATTTCGTCCTTGCTGCCTACCCCGTATATTTTTAGTCTGTCTCAAATCCTCCCCAGGTCTGCTTATGGGTATCCTTTTAAAATTTCCTAATTTTAGATAAAGACCACCGATCCCCTGGAATCGAAACTAGAAAAACTCTGTCCTACGTCAAATAGTGGATTTTCCACCTACAGGTCGGACCAGTTTTTATTCCAGTCCACTAAAAATGATCTCACCTTAGGCTCTATGCTCTATCAAAACTATGTAATGTTTTGATGGCCTTCAAACTACACCGAGAAGAGCATAAAAATAACATTTCGGTGTATGTGCTACACCCAGGGAGCATGATTGCGACAGGTTCTGAACCTTATTTTTTAAAACAATTGTTCAAAAATTAACATTTTTTTAGATATCTCCCGCTCGTACGGTTTCGGAGCGCAAGTTATGAATTTTTTCATCAAGCCCTTCACAAAAACAATTTCCCAAGGAGCGGCTACGAATGTTTATTTGGCTGGGTCGAATGAAATTCATGATGTGGGATTTTTTTTCTCAATATTTTCTCTTTCGAGTAAGAAAAATTCGAAAAAAAAAATCAGAAATTGAATAAATGGAGATCTATTCCAAACAACTTGGAAAATTTTATCAGCAATACGTGAACGTGTTCACGAAAAAACAAACGAATTTTAACAAACTCTATCTAGGTGAGTGGGAAGTATTGGGAATCGTGTTGGGACGATGAGAAGCGATTGGATGTCGCGTTAGCGAGGGACGAGGTTAGTCTAGATTTCATATATCTGTTCTTAAAACGGGGTTTTTTTCCAGCAACTCCAAGACGGTTTGTGGACTAAGACCGATGAGGCGATCGAGCAGTGGGAAAACAAGAATAAATCTAGCAGACGGGGATCTTCGGCTACTTAACCTGTCAGCTCGCCCCCACCCGCTCAACCGACCGATTTATAAAATCGATAAATTCCAATTATCTCTCAAACCTCAACCTAGCCCACTATATTTGTCAGTTGTAATACGAAAAAATCGACGAAAACGAAAATAAAAATGAGAACCACGCGACCTTATCAACTCTATGCCTTCGTAGTGTCCTGTGATTACGCCCGAAGAAAATAAATGCCTATGAAAAAGAAATGTAAAACGCGTTGTTTTTTCTCATTTCAAAATCGCTTGGAAATTTGTGTTGTTCGTTTTTATTTTTTATTTTTCAGGAATTTAATTGATGGAGGAGCTGGAAGAGCGTCTGGAGAATATCGAAAGGATTCTGGGGATCAGCGATGAGGCCGAGGTTAGAAAAATGTTTTATTTTCTTTTTTTTTAATTTTATCTGTCAAACTTTTTTCAGATTTCTCCATCGAGCGTCGACGTTCAATCCGTCAAGAGTCTGCTGACGAGTCGCGGCGCCAATTGCGTCATGAAAGTGCCGCTCGAAAAACTCCAGAAACTCGACGATCTCGTTATGAAGGTGATTCTTTTAATTAAAGAAGTGAAACCTGCAATAATTTTATTGACTTTAATGAGATTCTGCCAAAAATTATATAGACCTTTTCTATAAAAATTGAGCTCGATTTTGAAGCGTAGAAAATGTCTCATTTCCCCAGAAACCCGAAAGCCGTGCATCGAGTTACCGAACGATCGAGATGTGCGAGGATTTAATTCGGCAGCGCGCGCAGCTCCTCGAGGAATTCGACAATAGTTTGAAGGTTTTTTTTTCAATAGAACGTTTTTGAGGAAGTGTTGTTCCAGGTGGTGCTGAACACGGACAGCCTAACCGCGGTGACGAGCCACGAAGCCGAGCTCCAGAAGGCTGAAGAAGACGTCAAACAGGCGCTCAGGATTTGGAAAGAGTGGGTTTAGAAATTTCAAGAAAAGATCAATTTTGAAGCTAAAAGCATACAAATAATTCTTGTCAATGAAACCTTTTGAGCAGGGCTGTACGGAATTGACTTGAGGTTTTCGGAAACGAAACGGAAATTGCCATACAGCCCTGCTTTCGAGGTTTCGATCCGGTTTGGCCGACCTTGCAACAAAAGAGTTTCGTAACGCTGATCGCGAATATAAATTAAAATTTCTGATGTGCTATCGTTCTTGCTAGAAATCTGGAAAACAGTTTCACATGACGAAGAAATAGCATGCGAAATTGAAACTATAAATTAGCATACAATATTTCTAAACAGAAAATGGTGTTGGCATTCGACTGCTAAAACCTTGCGTCAGCACTTTTGACTTCAGATCGATGATCAATATCATTCTGATGCAAAAATCAGCCAACTCTGAGGCTTATTCCTCAACAAATTCCTTGTGAAAATAATAATTTAAAATAAAAAGAATTTGCAGTCATTCACGCGAAATCGAGTCGTTCAAAGACGAGCTGCAAGCTGTGCTCGATGCGTTATACACCAAACTCACAGATCTCGAAGAAAAAGCTGCTAAATTAAATTCGTCCGAGGCATAATTTTACGGTGACTTTTAATTTATTCTTCCACAAAAAAATATAAAATAAAGACATTGAACTTTTTCTCATCTACAGAAGTATTTTTTCAACACTTTATTTGATTAAACTGAGAACAATTAAAAAAAAAACTTCTATACAAGTAGCAAGACGAGAAAAACACGATAAAATGATCCTGCATTTAGAGACAGATAATGAGAGATAGGATAAGACAGGATATCTCCAATATCAGAAGTAACAAAAAATGACGACTATTTATGAAAGAAAAAACAATCCATGATTATCTTCAAATAGTGAATGTAGACTAGAATACTCTCCCTATTTCATAAAAAGGACCTTTTCAAAACTAATCCGAAAAGAAATACCCGTGTAATCAAACCTTCGGAATACTAGATAGAACTTGAATGAAAACAATCAAAGACTAAAGTGCAAATGTTCTGGCATGAAAAAGAAGGAAGATAAAAAGCTTGCAATAACACACAGAAATCATTAGATACCGTAATCTCTAATAGAAGACCTCCAAAATATTATTAGATTCGCCAAAAATATAGATTGAAAATAATTAATAAAATAATAATAATAGAAAAATATAATTATTCAGGTCTTTTATTAGAAAACTACGCGTACTCTAAATTTTCGAGTTGCTCCTAGAAATTCAAATATTTTTCCATTCAATCAAAAATAAATTAAAAATGAATAAAATCAAATCCAAAATGACATTCAACTCTCAACGGACTCACTACTTTGTAGACGTAGCCTAGGTTCCTTGATTCTTCGAAATGACTGCATGTGTGTTCAGTAGACAAAGTGGTTGTTGTTCTCGTAGGTCTGCACCATCTTCTTGGCCTTCTCGATCGGCTCTCCGCTCATCCAGGGCGAGGTGAGCAGCTTCAGCGAAGTGGGACGGCGATTTGCCTGCAAAATTCCGAGGTCAAATTTGAAATGAATATACTTTCCTAGGTTGTGATTCAAAATTGACTCGGCCCATAGAAAATTATCAACATTTGCTCGCAAATAATTCTAGGGATCCTAGGGATTTATCTAAAACAATTTTCCATTTTCTCTAAACTGAATGCCTCGAATTTTCAATGGAATTATTATTTACAGTATTACTGAATATTCTAATCCAAGAACTATATTTTCATTATAAAATTTTCTGAAACCTACATCAACACTGAGCATCTTCTGAATGGACTGCTGTGTGCACACCGGCTGCGACTTCCAACAAGCGTGGAAGATCAGGCGACCTAAAATTGATATTTCAAAGGAGCAAATTGCAGGATTTGCGTACCAGTCTTGATTTGCTCATCCATTTCCCCGTCCCCGTAGTCGGGTGAGAATGGAGGGTAGCCGACGGCTATCATGAACAGAACCACGCCCAGACTCCAGCTGAAAAGCACACTCGGAACATTCCTATTTTAGGTGAGCACGCAGAATGGGCTATATAAGAGACATGCTTCTGGGGTAATCGAAGTCGCTGAGATTACGAATACCATGTTCTTTTTGGGGTCTGACCCAAATGCTCCCTAGGTCTGCTCACAATTGTTTTCTTTTTATAAGTTTCATATTTTCACTCACACATCGACTTTCTCCGTGTATGGCATCTTCATCTCCTTGCTGGACGTGAGCATTTCAGGCGCCGTGTAGGCTGGAGTGCCACACTTCGTTCTCATGCGTCCGCCTCCTTCCACCGATTTCGCCAGTCCGAAATCCACAAGCTGAAAAGGATCATTACGTTTTCAAAAATCGAAAAGTACCGTATACCTTGATGACGGTGTAGATGTTGCGATCCACGCAGAGGATGTTCTCGGGCTTTATGTCTCTGAAATGAAGTTTTAGGAAAAAAACTCAAAAGATGTGAAAATTGAAAGGGAAATGACAGTTAGAGACCTTTCTTAACCTATTTCGAGGTTTGTCGAGTTGCAATTTTAACATGGCTATGAAAAAGATAACCTGTGAGTGATGTTATTCCTGTGCAGATAGGAGAGTGCATTCAGAAGTTGCCACGCGTAGAAGCGAGTTAAGTCATCGCCCATTCCCTGCAAAATTTGATGCTTTCCCAAACAAATTATTTTCTCAGGAAAATAACGAATAAACGCTCACAATTCCATGATGTTCAGCGTTGGTGAGCCTGTCGAAGAGCTCCCCTCCCGACACCAATTCCATCACGATGAACGCTCTGTCGATCGACTGCACAACTTCGTACAGACGCATGCAGTTTGGCTGAAATTAGGAATATTTGAGTCAAAGTCAAACAGTTTTCAACAAAACTCCAAAGAGGTTATGAACCACCAAGGCTGCTGAAGTTTTGTTCCGGCGATTTCGCTTTCAGAATTTGATCTCCGACACCAAATCGTCAAAATTTTCAGATGCATTCAGCACTGTTATGGATTTTTCGTGATATCTTTAGAAATATTCCATAAAATTCTCACTGACATGATTGATGTTCCTCATGATGCAGACTTCGTTCTCGATTTCCTCCGGCTTGACGATGGTCTGGCTGAATCGAATCGAGGAGGTCAGTGTCTGGTGCGACAGAATTTTCACCGCCACTTTCTTATCGAAGTTCGATTTCATTGCAGCCATGATCACCTGAAAAAAGATGAATCTTTCGAAAAATGCAAACCCAATGGGACTTGTGAGTTTTACCCTCCCATATCCACCCTTGCCTAGAGCAACCGACGTCATAATGAGTTTGTCGGTGAGTTCCTTCGGGTAGGTCGGCGTGTTCAGCTGCTCGAATATGAAGACTGAAAATTGTCAAGTTGTTTGAAAACCAAGGATTCTATGTGTTTTTGAGACTTTGGAATTTCATCGAAAAACTTACTGTCATATTTGGCATATCCGATCGAGATAGAGTCCCTGTTGGAGAGCACGATCGTGCGATCCTTCCCGATCTTCTGCTTGTTCACCAGCGTGCCGTTTCTCGACAAATCAGTGATGTACGTCACTCCCGTATCGAAGTTCTAAAAAAATGAATATTTTTATCTAAATTTTTTCCATGACTTTCGAAAAGATCAAATATTTTCGGGAAATTGTTTTAAAAAGCTGACATGAACAAACTGAAATATCTATCCTTCATTTTTAATTTCTTTGGAGTGTTCATTTTGTCAAGCAAAATCCACTTCTGAAAAATGAGTTTTCATTTGAACTGACGTGGACAATCTGGAACTGCTTGCGGCTGAGAATTCTGTAGAGATGGTCGTTGGAGTCGAGCCTCTTGAATGTGTAGTCCAAGTCGAGTGTCGGGTCGCGTCCGCAAGTCCACTCCGGCTTGACCAGCTCTGAAAAAGCCCATTTTTACGATTCTTTTACTTTTCAGGTTTTTTGTTGGTTATTGTAAATTTTTCCCAAAACCAACCGATATTGTCGACGTCAGACCGCATGGAGACGAGCTTGGCGAAGACGTTATTCGGCTGTCGCTTGTTTTGCGTGTGCTCGCCGAGAGTCAGCTGACTTTCTTTCTCAAATTCAAACATTTAAATTCTGGTCTAAAATTAGGTTCTTTTTTTTTCGCAAACTCACCAACTGGCTGAGTGCAATCGCTTGCGTCGGGCTGATTGCTGAGGCAAGCCGGGCCATCTCGTAGACAGACCTACTCAAAAATAAAAACTTTTTATCGAAAAAAATAAATTACTAATTTTTAATTTAAAGATTTTTAAATTGCAAAAGTGGACGTAAAGTCTCAAAATTGCAAAGTTCCAACTGACTTGTCCGAGCCCGTGGTGTTGATCGAGTTCCGCATCGCAACGTCGCCGGACACCATGACGGGGAGCGCCCGAAAATCACTGAAATCGAGTGAAAATAAATGAAGTTCGAGAAAAGCGCGTGCATTTGTGTGCACTAGCAGACACATGCTCGGCATTTTCTTTTTCGTTTCATTTTCACTTTCGTCATTTTACGTAGGGATTGCCATTCCTCCCTCTCTTTTCACTAGCTACAGTTATTGACCATTTTGTTTTATTCTAATTTACTCGGCTACTAGTCAGTAAATTACTGACATTCGGAGAGGGCTAAATAATTCGACCCCTCTTCCACGGGTCCGGGCCGACTCCCCCACTTTGTTCTCTAACGTCATACTATTTTCACGAAAAGTGAGGGGAGTCGACCCGAACCCAATATTTATCAATAGATGATGAGAGAAACGTTATCGAATTCTCAATTTTCGTATATTACGAATTTTGTTTGTGTTTAATGACCATATCTTTACATCTGATAATTAAATTGACGTTTTTGAGTGGTGGTGGTGGAAAGATCATAATCGTTGTTATTGAAAATATCGAAATGACAAAAAAGCATTTCACTCCAATTAGCACTAGGTTACTCATTATTACTGTGCATAAACTATTTTTATATTTTCAGTAAAATCTATATTTAAGAGACATTCCATGAATAACCAGAACAACTGACAAAGGGGGTCCGGACAATTGCAAAAGTGTCTCGAATCCGAATCAAACTTGTATGGTGGATACATCTATGGGCCTTAATCACAAAAATGGGAAGATCAGGTCCCGCTCCCTAAAGTGGGCGGGGCTAGGTGGGGGTCAAAGTTGAGAGTTTTAACGTTTTGACTGCAAACAGAAGGTACAAAGAGAACTTTTTTGCTATAAAGATTTTCGAAAAATTTTAAAAGGATGAACATGGCCATAAAATGTACTTTCTAAAAATATATAGGTTTTGGGGTATCAGAATGACTTTTAAAACTTGACTCCCCAAACTCCAGTACCCGAACCTGAACTTGAGAATGTCAGAAAAAGCCCAGAACTATGATTCTCAGGTCGAATATAGTTAGTTAACACCAAAAACGTCGGAAAAGTGACTTTTGCCACTGGTCGTCTCCTAGTCGATTCTCCCACAGACTATTTTAAAAGAGAAAAAATGGTTTTCAAAAGTTTTTATTCGATCTTCGAGTGGGTGGCATTTGTACAGTGAGATAGAAGACTGCAAACACTACGATCGCACGTTGGATGGGAGAAGCGACCGCAAAACCGGAAGATAAGTGAAAATGGTATGACGATTTAGAAGAGGTATTGACTCTACAGGACGGCACGACGTTGGCGATCGCGCTTCTCGGCCTTGTTGTTGAGGTAGTCCATGGGGGAAACGAGTGCTGGCATCTGAACGAAAAAGAACATGGATTGAAGTTATGCAGGTTCGGTCAAAAAATCAAAGTCACTTACAATTAATTATAGGGCCCAATCCTCAAAATGATCGTATGAACTTGAGAATTCATGAAATGACTAGACAGAAGAAAGCACTCATCTATGAAACAGTATGAGCCTATCTTCACCCTTTTTAAAGAATGCATATTTTGGTTAGTCTGACAAATGCAGGAAAAAACAAAATTGAAAATGTCTTGTCTGGTTTTGAAAGTATTTTACTTTGGTGATTTCCTTTCTGCGACGACGCGATCTCGAGCTGATCGACTGAGCAGTCGATGCCGGAGGAATCGATGAAGCAGTCGATCTATTGGAGGTCTGAAACTTGAAAATCGCGATTAAACAACATGCTTTAGACATACCTTGCTGCCACCTTTTACGCATTTGCTCCTTCTGTCCAATCCCCTAGATCCACTTCTGCGACCGCGCTAAATCCTTCAATGAGGCTGGCGACGGTTTGAAGAAAATACCTTTCCTCCCTTTCTGTGTTTCTGGACTTGAACGGCGGTGATGAAGACGGTATCTGATTTGCTTGGATTACCCGCCTTCTCGATCGAAATCGATGATTCAGGTCCGCTGAAATACACTCTATTGAAACGGTTTTGATAAGCTGATAATTGCCTGAAACTGACTATAGTTGCTTCGGGCATGATGACTCCGTTGACCGAAACGGTTCCAGTTTTCTTGACAGACACAGCCGTGTTATTCGACCACCTAGCCGATCTTAAGTGGGCTTTTGAAAATTAAGTTATTATCCTAAACTTGGCACTAGGTTGTTATAAAAATGCTTTCTTGCCACGACTTTACAAACTTTATCATTGAAAGAATCCTGCATTTGTCCGTAACTTTGTTCAAAGAAATAATTTTTATCTCGCTCTCCATGGCTATTTTCATCTGCATTACTTTTTTTTAAAGAATATGATTTGTAAGCAGTGCTCTTGGATACCTATTCGACCTCTTCTTGCGACGACCCTTTTGACTAATCACATGAACGGTGTACGATTCTCTCGGTTCGGTTGGAGTCGAAGCGAAAATGCAAAATAGACTGGTCTGAAGAAATTCTCGATAAGACAGCTTTATTTGGATATCTTTTTACTCCTGCGAAAATCATGACGAGTACACGCATGATGTACTTCGCCAGACGCATTGCAATCTCATAACGCTCCTCTTTGCACGATTCGAGTCTGAAAGTTGTACAGCTTTTTTTTCTTTTTTTTTTAAATAAATTTCCTGCTCTTTCACTAACTCTGCTTGATTGTCGTTCTTATTGAGACAGAAAATGTCTTGTGGCTGGAATGGCGTGTAAAAATAATAAAAACAGTCGATAACGAAGGCGCCCACTTCGAACACCAAAATGCAGAAGATCGCTTCTGGAATTCAGATCAATATTATTTTGAATTCTTTGTTATGCAGATGTTTTTCGACATGGTTATAGAGTCTAAATAATTTTTTGTGCACAGTCATCGATAATTACGAAATTTCCCTATCATTAGCACAAAATATCCTAGTACTCTTCAATTCGTTGTTGCTTACCGAACTGCGCTCGTATGTCGAACAGCACCAGAATCGCGATCAACAGGCCGCATATCTAAAGAGAAAAGGGGTGTATGCCACTACGCACCAAATTTTTGGTACGCAGTGACCGTTCCCCAAGAGAGGTCGATGAACACGAGTTCTTCATTGCCAAACACTCACGTCGCAAGCTCCCATCAGAATGATGCACAGCCGATCTTCGGTGTCCCGATTCCAGAGCTCGTCGAACCACACGATCGAGTGCCCAACCGATATTGCGACGATGACTGCCTGAATTGTTATTGCTCTTCTAATTTCTCCACAATAGAAGTATGATCAAGAATGCGACTTCATATCACTGACACTGATTATCAATGTCAGTGTTGTGTCACAAATAATAAAGCAGGCCAATCCTGACCAGTAGTGATTCAAGTACCTGCATGAAGAACGTGGACCAGAAGAGGCACTTCGCACCCGGAATATAATCCAATCGAGCGCCGCGTCGCATTCTGGAAATCGTATTTCATTCTTCAACAAGAAGTTGAAATTTTTTAACGTTTTCGAAAGCCAACCTCGCCACTGGGATCTAGTCGATTGCCAAATAGTGAGAATGCTTCTTGGTTAATGACTTTCTTGACTTTTCTATCTCTTTATAATGCAGTAATTCAAATGTAGCATACAAGTTATGCAATTTCCTTAACATGACACATAATTGTGCAAATCACGGATTCATCTCAAATTTACAGGGTAGGTCAATTCGAGCATACTGATCAAAAATGCTGAACGTATAACCCTAATCTCAGGAATTGACCTTGAATTTCCCCTCTTTGACTGGTGCTGCTGTAGCAAATAATGACATTGCCAACGCTAGTTTCACGATGTACTCTAATTTTTCGCGAAAATACATACAATGCAAATAAAAGGTAAACTTCAGTGTCAAATCCTCAGATCAAGGTACACGGTCAACAATCTTTACTTAATTTTCGGTATCAGCACGTTCAAATTAACATTCTCTGTAAATTTGAGACGCAACCGCGATTTATACGCTTTACATTCCTTGTAAGGTGTGTTGAAACAAATTAAATGAGCGTCTTGTTTTTCGTGATGATACATGGAGAACTTTAAAGGAAAACATTTATTTACAAGATCATGCATAACGAATTTGTTCATAATTTTATAGAATTCTTGGCTCTATCTGCATCTGCCTCATTTGCCCATCGATCTTTGTCTTCATTTGACTTTGAAGTTTCAAGATCTTTCTCGGATTTCGTTCCACCCAACGACACTTTAGACTCAGGCTCTTCGGTCCATTTTGCGGATTTGTCTGTTAAAATCGGGTAAGAAATGAAGTTGACCTAAACTTTGCTTTGAAAACATTGTTCCGTAAAGGAATGTTTTACCGCCAACATGAGAATGGCCATTCCATACCAGACTCGACTCCATTCTGACGAGTCAGTTTCATCATGAAGAAGCAGAGCAGCAAGTGCGGGCGAGGAGAACAGGGCGACGCACTTCATCCACTGAATCATCGACACGACGATGTGACCGAACTGTCTGAAAGTTGTTTGCCTAGCCGTTGAAAACGTTGCTATCGATAACGAATTAAGTTCAAGAGTAAGGTCTTAAACTTTAGATGGACTCTACGAAGCTGCAAAGGCTGTAATTTCATCACTATAACTGCACTTCAGAAATCTGAAGAATGAGACCAAACTGTTTTGCACCTAACATTGAGGTTCGTGAGATGGAATTAAAGTTGAATGATTCTGATCTTGTGCAAAGTGATACTCCAACAACAACGACTCCATTTACCTGGAATGTTTCGTTCCGCACTTGTAAAATCCACCTCCGTTGAAACTGATGCCGCATTGAGCTAGAGCTGTTACACATAAAGCGAGGGCCTTCTGGTCGGGCTTTAGCAGTCTGAAAAACTTCATGTGAATGGTTGAGGACGGGAAAATTACCCCATGAAAACGAAGAATATTCCGGTTCCTCCAACAGCAATTGTGTTGAACACGAGGATTTTTGCTCGTTCACTCATGAATGTGATTCGGTCACTGACAAATCCTGCAACCCATTTCAAGGGAACATGCACGAAGACAGTCAACATCATGAATAGTCCGACTTCACTGATCTAGAAAGAACGACATGGGGGATAATCGCCTACTGTTCTAGTTTCTTACTGAGAAATTAAAGATCTTCTTGAACCACGTCGCCATGTTTGTATGGAGCAGAATAATCGCTGTCATTTCTACGAAAGAGTTCAACCAGACACACAGAATGACAGGACTAAAATGTATTCATGAAGCCCAGATTAATAAACAGTGAAAAAATGTTTGAAGCGTTGCATGACTGTTACATGCTTCGTTCGGATATTTTTGAGTAGATTTTTCGAAAATTTAGAACGTCCCAGGTGATATTGAATCATAAAAGATGCTCTTTTCATCCATATTTGTCTATGAAAGATGAATAAACGAGTCATTTCAAATTTCAATCAACGTTCCAATCGTTTGTCACTTCTGCTTCTTTGACTACCTGGTGATCATCTCCTTGAGCGGCGTTTTCTTCCTGCGTTCATAGAACGATGCGGTCTTGGAGAGTTGAATATGCTTGAGTTCACTTGCTGAGACGGAATTGTGAAGGGAAGGGTCATCACTAAAGCTTATTTGTGGGAAGACAGAACTTGATAACACGAGGAAGATACTTGTAGAGGTAGAACCAGATCAGGAATATGAGTAGACCTGCTGCGGCATGAAAATAGAACGTCGCTCTCCAGCCAAATATCGATTCACAGAGCTGGAATTGCAAACTGATTCAACACTTCGAGGTGAATCCTCTCATATGACGCCCATTTACATAATCTGCGCCAGTTGAAATAAGAAGGCGTCTTGGCCCAGAATACATTATCTAACCCAAGCCATTTTCCCAACCCAGTTCATTCGCCTGAGCGAGACAAACGTCATCGACCACTACCTGCCCACCTACGATCTCCGTAATCTCGGAAAACAAGTCAACGGTGTTGGTTATGTTTCCAATAAACCATCCATCGTTCAAAAACCCGTGTTCCGCAAAAAAATTTCAGATTGGGTAAAAAGCTTGCTCGCGAAACAGTCAGAACGAACTCGCGGCCTCGTACAAAATCATACCACCCCACTAGCAGTCCATCTAACGCCACTCACCGTTATTGATTGAATCGGTAGACTTTGCAAAATCTTGCAATGTTTATATGGAGAACTAAAAATGAAAGGAAAACACCGAAACCGATTAATTGGTCACGCTCCCTTCCATGATTATGACTTGAGGACTCCGACCGTTCCATGGCTTGCAGATTTCCCATTTATCAAAAACCATTTCGAAGGGAAAAATCGTACGAAAGACGTGGTCGGACTGCTTATAACTGTCGAAATGCTGGTGAACGTAGTGAGCACCGACAGAAAAAGGCCGGTCTCTGAGATTGGAGCCCAGCGAACAGCCATCGTTCCGATAGTCGCGAAGTCCGCCGCATAGGCGATTCCCTAAAGCTTCTTCAAAGTTGAAGCACTTGAGATGAAACTTCAAATTCATATGGAATATACATATTAAACTCGGAAAAATTTTAGTGAGTTTGGTCCGAGTTAAGCCTCGAAAAATGTAAATTCAAATTGAATTGGTATTTAGCCTAAGAGGAATACAATTTCGAGTTTGACTTGGAAGCATTTCGCGGGCCCTAATTTCAGATATTCAAATTCTGGACACTTCTAAAATTCACTTCAACAGAAACTAATGAGTGAATTTTAAGCTGGACTTACAATCGATTATTGAATGTGAAAATTATCCTTTTCCTACATATATCGAAAGACATCGGCTACAAAATTCAACAACAAAGGTCACTGATACAAGATTCATTTGGTGCAGGATCAAAAACATAAAATATCAGTGCAATTTGGGGATTTTGGGATTACTCTGATTTACTACACTCAGGGCATTTGTCTATCCGCATTCTTTCGTAAATCTCTACATACCGCGGCTAATTTGGATATGAAACGCGGAAACAAATCCTATAATTGTAGTTAGCGATGATGACTTCACCATATATTCTTTTTGTAAAATAGAAAAATCTACCTGCAAGAAGCGGACAATGTACAAGAAGATAACTCCACTAGAAATTGCAAGTGGCGTTAAAGCTGTAGATATTGCACTGATTAAGCCAGCAAATATAAATGGGTACCTAAACTTTTATCTTAACTCTTTAGAGAAATAGCTATACCTAGCCCCGTATTTATTGTAAACGTAGTTGGTAGGAAATGTTGCGAGTAACGTTCCAAACCCGACGGCCCAGAGATAGTTTCGCTTAGCTGTGGTCGATAAATCAAGGATTTCTTCATTCGTCTGAAAATTTGCCTAATTACCTAATTTTACAATTTTGGAAAGAAAATTACACTATTCGTCTCCTTTTCCATACAATTATAGGTGAACGTGATTATCATATAGTTCGAATTCAGAGAAATCAGGCCAAAATAGGTCACGACTAATAGCAGAAATCGATACCGGTTCCGTAACACAGACATCTAAAAATTTGTTTAAAAAATTCTAGGAATCAAAAATTCGAATATACGAGCGATCGAACGAATTTGGATGATTTTAGAAGCAGTATTCTTCCAATTGTCATAATTGATTCATTTGGTTGAACAACGAGACAACTATCAATGGGAGCGATGCGATAAGTAATGTTTAGGCATGAACTGCTATTGATGGCGTGGGAGTGAAAGTATAACGACCGACGTGATGATGTAAAATAGAGTGATAACTGACAGAAAATGATCAGTTTCTCACATGTACCACGAAAACCAAGGAATTATAGGAAGACAAGCTCTGTCTCACCTGAGAAATGAATGAAGTTCAGCACATCGGTCATACCTTTGTCCGATTTTTTCTTCCGGAAAAATTGTCGAAAGAAATTATCGCAAGATGGAAATGTTTAGGCTGATTTCGATCTATCATCTCAAACTACGAACATGAATTCTTAAATCGAAGGCAAAGTGAGAATTGATCAGAGATGGGAATCTGATAAATTACTGATGAAGACGAGGAAATGTACCCGATTCATTTTACGAGTCAGGCACATGCCGATTTACATGTTGACTATATTCTCAATGAAATATTACGGCTCTAAAAACCTGTTTTCGGAGCTCCGAATTTTGCCCCGCCCACATGTTTTCAGAAGAATGAGGAAGGAGCTGATTCAATCGCTGAAATAATCAGGGAAATGTTGTATTTTTTGAAGAACTAGGTCACATGTACCTAGAAGTGTCTTTCAAAACACAATAAAAAGGTATTCAAATGTGCAAAACCGAAAGAAATGGTTTGGAGAAAAAAGTCAAATACAAGTTGCTCTTCCTACTCAGCCACCCTTTGAGCATTGGAATGTCATTTTTGAATGCCCTTTCAGAGAAATAGCCAATTTTTGAGTAAAATATCTGTTGATCACATGTTCACAAAAACTAATCAACCGCGAGGCAAATAAAATTAACCGTCACCAAAATTGCTACAGAATAGATTGTCTCAGGGCATAAATGATTTGTTTTTGTAAAATAAAGGAAATCGAAAATCCTGCTCAAATTTTATTTCTGTCGCACTAATATTTTGAATCTACACGAAAACATCGAGAATACATACGAGGACTAGCTATGATGTTATATCGGCAATGAAATGATCTGTGCTTGCACAATGTTTGCGGACGCTCCCAGCGAAACGCCGGCACACGAAAAATAATACGAACGGGGAAATGTCGGTCGAAATATGAAAACACTTCTAGGCGATTTCCCCGTAGTCCTAATCTAACATCAACCGGACAACACACGAGATGACCGAAAACCCTTGACCACAAAAAAACGCGTCGGGTAAATCGAAAGATAAGTGGGCCGGAAGAAGTCCAGAGTGATCAATCAAGCATCAGGCAGACGAAACTCGGGAAAATCAAACTGTTTCAGCCGCAAAAATGACGATCTTCGCAAAAATCATAGGCGATTTTTCGTCGTCACTGGAACATAAGGGAGAATGAGGGGAAACACGCGAATAAATCTGATAGAACAGACGATAAAGAGAAGGCGAATGAGATGAAAAGAAGTGGAGGGAATTATACAGGTTAGCAGCATGCCCCAATAATCCTTTTTGTAGTGAAAAATTGCTCGAGTTTATATGATGGCGCGAATTTACATTTTTCAGTTTCATACGCCGTGAGACCTATGATTTTTCGATTTCATAATATAAAACTTGATGCTGAATTGTGGATGGGGTCGAGTAATTCTGTACTTAGCAGGAATCCAAAGCTTTCCCCTTGCCAAATACAATATAACGAGAAATTCGCTAATTCGAAACTTCTAAGTTGAACAAGACTGCGCGAAGATGAAAGTTTGAAAATTCAAAGTCGAAGTTTCGTGCAGCCCTGATGAGGAGGAAATATTCCTCAAAAATGATTTTCAAAGACTAAGACTAAGACACGAGTTATCAGCAGACATGACCGGAATATACGTTTGGAAACAAATGGAATCGAAATGAGGGGTAAACATTTTTTAGAATCGGAATTTCGATCCATTCCTGTTCTGACATTTGTAAAACCTCGCCAATCTTGATTAAACTCTCCAAATAGAGGTTTTTAATCACCCCGATCACTTTATTCGATAACAATTGGTCAGCACATGGAGATGGGAGTGGGAAATTTGACGAATTCATCTATTCTTCACTTGTATTAACCAGGACTGTATGGGATTCCGTTCCGAAAATTTTCGAAAATTGATTCCTTACAGCTCTGGTATTAATGAATTTTCAAATTTTGCGTACTATTTTTAAAAGAAAGTCTCTTCATCCCTCAAACAAAATACGAATGAAAAAGTAATAGAATGACTTATATTATTGCAGATCTTTATTTGGCGAATTTTTATACGATAAAAATCAGAGAATCGAAAACCGTATTTATATAGGTCATAAATACACGGATTTGTTAGTTTCCATGTGGTAGCTTACCTTGCAAACTAAAGGAAAATTGATAAAATAGTCGCGTGGCTACAGATACACAAGTATGTCTGTACAAAAATTAGCACGAGATTTTCTTTTCTTCATAATATGTTCATTTTGATTGATGGAATTCGATGTTTTTGTACAGAAGATATTTCGTTTTATTCGTTCTTTACAAATACCTTGTTTACGCACCAGACAACCTTTATGTACACGAATTTTGTTACTCACAAATAGGGTTTGACATATCTGCCAAGGTAAGAGGCACTACTTTTCAGCTTTTCTAAAATTTGGGTTCAATCTTTGCATCATGAAATTTCATAAGTAGGTGATCTGTGGAGCCTAAACTCTACAATTTTCGAGCTGGACATCTGAAACGCATGCCTTATTTTCACAAGTTTCAAAGTTATTTAAGTCTGGTTTATAAACGTATCCTTGAAAATGCAGCTAGGGTTTCCTTTGCACTTTCACACATTCTCACTTTTGTAGTTTACTCCTTGTAGTTGGATCGAGAACAGTGCTTTCATATCTTTTCCATTACTATTTTCACTGTTCTTTATCTTTCTCGCCTGCTTTCTGCTGTGTATAAATATACTGCTATGCCAACATTTCTTATCGAATTTCTCCCAATATCGCTCGTTTCTGAACCTTCAAATTGTAAATTTCTTTTTTTCAGGTAAATCCTAGGTTTTCGAAGACAGAATGCAGGTCGCCAAATCCAAACTCATCTATAAGGACAAGGAAGGGGCCGAAATGCACGGATGGCTCTTCGTTCCTGAGTAGAATTTTCCTATTCTTACTTATTTGAGCACTTTGTTTCAGGGGAAGCGGGAAGCTCCCCGGAGTCCTGGTTCATCATGCTTTCCAAGGGGTCACTGACTACGAAATTGGAAGGGCTGAACAAATTGCCAAGGTTTACAGGAGCTCGATTTGATCGAGAACAGCGTAAAATCTATTCTATTCAGCTGGGATATGTGACCCTTGCAGCTGACGTCTACGGAGAAGGAAAGGTCGGAGCAACGAAGGAAGAATCGTTCGCAATTCTCGCCAAACTAAGAGAACTCAGGTACTTCTGAGAACAAATTCGAATATTTAAGAAGTTTTCAGGACAACGACCTTGAAATGGAGATTGGAAGCTGCTGTGGAGAACATCAAGAAGCAGGACAGAGTCGATCCGAACAAGATTGCTGCGATTGGGTATTGCTTCGTAAGAAATGCTATTTTTCAAAGTTTAGCGTTTTATTCAGGGAGGAATGTGCTCCATCGACATCGCCAGATACAATATTCCTGGTGTCCAATGCGTCGCTTCCTTCCACGGCACTTTACAACCACTACCCGATACTCCTCTCGATCACACTGAAGCTGCCATAATGGTAGGGATAAAACTTCACTTAACTAAAGACCTTCTTATTCTTCCAGGTCCACCACGGCGACGAGGACGATCACATAAATCCTCAGGTCCAGCCATTCATGGAGGAAATGAGAACGAGAAAAGCCGACTTCTGCTTCACGTCTCATGGAAATGCAAAGCACTGTTTCACGGAACCTCGTAACAAGATTTTTCTTTGATGTCTTTAAAAATATCAAATCAGATGCCGCTGTTTTCAACAACCCGAACGCCGCTTACAACAAGGAAGCTGACGTTCGTTCTTTCGCTTCCATGGTTGCGTTGTTCGAGGAGAAGCTAAAGCAGTGAACTTTACCTACTTTAAAACCACTACTTCTTATGCGCGAATTGTTAATTAGATTGGCTAGTTTTATAAAACCAAAATTATTTATTGAGAATCACGCATATCACTAACACCGTATTTAAAAAGTAAATCATGAGTTAGGAAAAAATGACGAAGGATCGAATACCCATTTGGTGTAGCTTGAATTGAAAATAAAACATTTGATAAAAAGAAGATAGACAAAATATAGTCGGTCAAAGATTAGTTTGATTTAAAGCTGATGGACCTCAACCGAAAGAGCACGACTGAAGCCGTTTGTCCTTTCTCCATCCTTGGCCGTTGAATGACTATCCGTCACGCAGCTCGCTGTCATCGTCTCCTTCCTCGAAAGAGACGTCGTGGTGGACGCCATCTCGTGCTCTTCAGGAGGCGCCTAAAATGATAATAATTTTTCAGTTATCTATGAAAGTCTCGTAAGCGGGGTCGTCCAAGATTTACCCGTCCCCGTCCCGGCCCGCACCAAATACTTGGCGATTTTCCCGTTCCAGAAAAGTCGAATCTTGGACATCCCTGGTCATAAACTCGTGGAATGCGGATTTGGATAAGAAGAAAACGATTGGTTTCATTAATTTTCCCAGGATATATAATGTTGCGATATCAAAGAATAGTCAAAGTTTCAATTTTCAAACATCCCCACATTATGTCACCAAGGTTATAAATCGACGTTCTTGGTTGGCTTTTTCTAGCTTACCTTTTGATCTTCGACATGAGTTAGACAATTGATGTCTGAAATTATACTCTTGAAATTCTCTGTGTTTTTATACGATATACAGATGATACAGCAGGAGAATATGAGAAGGAGCAGGAAAAATATTCCGATCGACGCAAAATCCCATCGAATTTTCGCGTAGAATGAGACGCCTTCTAAAAGATATTTTTTTCTTTCCTGAAAAATACGTGGATGCTCTTTACCGAAACACTGCTCTCCTTTGTCATGGCAGAATTTGATTGTGACCTTTTGATCTGAAATTGCTCATGAAGAGGATTTTCACCAGAAAATCTCACTGAATTTATCCGTCGCATTGAAAACCGCGCTTTCGTTGAATTGCGTGTAGTTCTGACCATGCAGTCGAGCCACCAAGTGTTCGGAGCAATCTCGATAAATCGAATCTGAAAATCGAAGATGCAACTTTACTTGTTCTTCTTTTGAAAAACGAAGTACCTTTTGATAAACGATGCACTCGTACTTCGAGACAAGCGTAGTCGCATTGGACCTGAAATGCAACTTGAAAGTGATGATAGTGAACCTTCCTTCGATCTTACAAGAACGACGTTTTCATGATATGCGCAGCTTCGAATACCACGGACGATATTATGGGACTTTTTGCGCATTACGAGGGTTGGCTCACTGTTGAGGTCCGCAGACTGAAGATAGAGTTTAGACGTTGAATAGAGATACTTCATGGAACTGTTGTCAGCTCTAACTCGAAACTGATCACTAGTGTCAGCTCAAATTTCACAAAATGCAACTTTAGCAAATTTTGACCCGACTGTACTCCCCAATCAAAATGCAAATAATTATTTCAAATTCAGTAAATTCGAAACACAATCCAGAGCTCGAACTTAAACTCAACTAACAGCGGGGTCAAGTTCAATTCAAGAAAAATATCGAGGTCGAGTTCATCTAGAGAAATTTGTTGAACTTTCGAAATTCCCGTCCAAATTTGCAATCACAATTTGACTTTTCTTTTCTGATTGCTCTCATGTCCTTCCTTTCATGCTGCTTCTCGCTTTCATCTGCTCATTCTACTACCTTGGATATTATTTCACTCAGTCAATTTTTTTACCTCACAAACCATAGCGATTTCTTAAAATCATTTTAAATATTTTTACCCTGAAGAAATCCTCATCTCGACAGACTGCACACAGCTGGGTAGAAATTACCGATTGGACGACTGACAAAATCGATATCAATCGATAGAATGCCGGTAGGGAATTTTCCAGCCTCATCAATTGAATCGTGGAATGACCGGTCAAAATCGACAACAGAGAAAAAATTATAGATAACGGGTATAACGATAAAAAGCTCTGATCTGATACATCAGATATGAAGCGTTAAGCCTGAATGCTCAATATTAGATCAAAAAGTGGTCATTTTATCGATGACTTTCAAAATACTGACAGAAAAGTGAGAGAATGCACTCTTCAGTCAGTGAGTGGAATTCTTACAAGAATGCGCGAAAAGACATCTGTGAGAGTTTCACGAACCAAAAATTCCGAAATATGAAATGAAATCGAATTTTGTGAATAGAAAAACAAACGGTTTTTCACAAAGGCATTTCTCTGCGCTGCCCCATGCAGCTAACTTACAATAAACAAATCGTAAATGATATGGAACGTGATGCAATACGTGAGCTGAAGAGGCGTATCAGAAGCTGCATCTTTGTTATTGTTAGTCAAACCTTTGAAAAAAATCAAGAAGAGAATCCTTGCAAGATTTTCTTACATTGTAATAATGGAATCCTTCCATTCAAATCGAATCATTTGAACGCCATTACCGGCCGTCGTCTCGCCAGATCAAGTCAATTAACTCGAGCTCTCTAACTGATATGGTAGGTAAGGAAGTGAAGAGCTTATGTTACGTTCACCAAGTTTGGCTTATCTAATCACCATTAGTTCTTTTTAAACATGGCATAATTTCATGGCAATATCTTTCATAAACTCCGCCAAAATCAACAAAAATTGGATCAAAATAGTTTCTGAACCATCAATTTCATAAAATCTTCCCCCCAATTCTACTTTTTGCACAACTTTATCTAATTTTTCTCTGTACTTGTCATGTAAATAACCGATAATTTTGTCGAAATCTATGATTACGGCAACTTAATGGAAAATGAATGAAATTTGCATAAAAATTATTTATTATGAAAAATAACATGTGTTTGATTTAGAGTTTGTTGGAAATGAATAAATTTATCGAAAATGATCAGAACAGTCGGTTTCCGAGACTAGATATGGCGTCACAATTTCAGAATTTCACGTGTTTGAAAACGGTAAATGAAAGCCAGCTCAAACTATCTAATATTGCAAATTATTATGAAAGAGAACATTTTTGGAAGAAGACAACACCAAATTAAGAGCATTGATAGACAAAATTGGCTAAGATTTTCAAATCGATTCTAAATCTACGATATGACACAATTCAAATGATAACCATTGATATCATTTTGATTAGGCATCAAATGAATTGCAACAAATACAATAAAAGCACCAGAAATAATAAGCAAAAAATTAGATAAATCGAAATAAATGACATTTTAAGGTACTGTCACCTTCTACAGAAGGCACATTTTTGCAGAAAGAAATCTAAATGTCACATTTGTTATCTACAGATAAAAAGAATCAATTTCTAGTGACCTAAAAATAGACTTGGGATAGGTAATTGATTTTAGAAAATTTAAAATTCAACCCAAGTATTTTCTTCTGAATAAGGCAATTAAAACCGGTGAACGCAATAACGAGCAAAATATCGTAAATGATATAGCCTTGATGAATTATTGATCAGGAAACTGATGTATTATGTGAAAACTGTTTAAAATTATTTCGTAGAGTACCAACGTTGGTGATTTTCTATTCAGAGAATAATATTCATGTATACCCTTTGGATTCCGTAAAAATTCTCACACAAAATAAACTACTTTTATCAGAAATGAGAGAACAAATTAAAGACGAATTACATTTTGACTAGGAAAACTCAGAAATTCATTAACTTGTGTACATAATATGACATGAATTTGAATAGGTTATGATTTGAAATGATGCCACATTTTGATGAAATTTTTGAAAAGAAGCACTTTTAAAATGTGGCATTTAAAAAATTCAACGATTTTCTTGACGAGTTCAGGAAAATCTAGAAAGTTATTTCTATAACCTTACCCAAGAGAAATATTCATCGGTGATTCATCGAGATAGGTAAGTCGTTGGAGAGATTTATGTCGAATCGGTAATTTCTACGCAGCGATTCTGGCGAATACGAGTAATCGAATAGAGGGCCATCAAGCTGGAATTCAATATTTTATCTTTTGCACGATTTTTGTTATTTTTAGTTCCACTCCAAAGATCATTTCTGTTATTTATTGAATTTCAATAAAAATCCACTACTTCACTATTGGTTATTTCTGTAACACGATTATTCATTTCGTAAACATGTTCTAAGTCGGCATTGCTAAATCTCAGATAGCACTCGAAAAATTCAAACTCTCGTGCTCAACATCTCACACACACAGATTTAGGTAATTCAGGTGCAACATTGGTGAATTTTCGTCAAGTGCAGGATAAGACACTCGGAATTTGTTTTCAGGCAATCTTACATTAAAAACTAAACCTCCACCAACAAATCTCACACTGAATTGCACCGATATAGACACAAAGATGACAAGGAATCCTAAACAAAGTCACGCAATTTTGTGAATAACTTCATTTTTATCGGCTGTCTCCCCATTTTTACTTTCAGTTTCGTTTTGTTGAAAACCCAAACCCACAATCAGAAGTGACTGCATTCATAAAACTGAACCCGAAACCGTCCCGTGCCCGAGCCCGTTGATGAGTTTTCTGGACCATCCCACCGAACCCGCCCCGAAGGTGATCGAGTACTTTGAGAGTAGGGGAGATGCTAAAATCATTTTGGGGGTGACGATTTTCCCTCCTCCAAAACCCAAGGTGGTTGACTAACCCGTCTGTTGAATCCGTTCATGGTTTCGGACATGGAGCGACCCAAGGAGGAGCTCGAGCTGTGCCACGGAGCGGAAATTGGCACGTCGATGACACGTCTTCTCGACAGCGGCGATGAAGTCACCGAGGATGGCGAGTACAGGGAGGAAGTGTAGTTAGTCGAGGTATAGGAGGAAGGATATTGACGCTGAAAACAGTGGAATACAACATTTATACACTGCATTTCTTTGACACATTTGGAATTTCGAAATAAAAGCTTCCACCCAAATCATCCACGTCTTGTTCGGACAACTCACATTGGGGTGTGCAGTTAGTAGAAGAGTTTAGGTATGAAGAGAATAAGCTAGGTTAGCACAAAACGCTCAAATCATTCACGAAGAGAATGTAATCATGCAAGAATCTGATAGAGTTAGTAGTCAAGCCAAGAAATTAATGTTATAGCATTAACGGCACCCTATCTCTACCTGAGTAGTTTACATGAGCGGTAGGCGGGCAAATGAGCGTAGTGAAATGAATTTTTGGCAAGAAATATGGCTAGAGGACGCTGAGTAGATAGATCAAGTAGGCTGAGAGTACGTGCGTGACTAGAGACTAACTGATTGATGAAGCGGGATGACACCGTTGATTATTTCTTCTAAAAACAAGCACTAAGTTTACTGAACCAACCCCTATTTCACAAGCCTTTGCATATACAACTTCGGTGCAAATGAGGTCATTCATTTGAACGATGAATTTTCAGGCATTAGAGTTGCAAGAGAGCATTTGGGTTCTTGACAATTAGTGTTTTCTGCTTTTCAGGAGGTCGAACTTAGCACGACTTTCTAAAATGCATACATACCTGTCTGGCTGCAGCTGCTTCTTTGACCGCTCGCTTTACGGCTTCAACTTCGTTATCGAATTTGGCTGCATTCTTCTGCGCCTCTCGCAAACTTGATCCGGCGGCAGTAGTGCCGGCTCCAGTTGTGCCAGCAGCTTTCTTCACCGTCCCATCCTTGGACATCGTCTTCTTCAACGTGCGCTTCGGCTTCGGTGCTGCAGACTCTGGCTTCTCACCAGTGCTGACAAACTCTTCGGGTTTGGTTTTAGTGGTGGAAACAGGTTTTTTGGGTGTAGTGGTAGTGGTGTTATTGGTTGTGCCAGATGGTGCGGTCTCGCTCTTCTTTCTCACCACTCGCTTCTCAGCACCCGTCTTTGCGGCTGCCGACGCGCCCTTAGCTTCGGCGGCTTTTCCCTTGTCCTCTTTAGTTTCGGTAGTGGTTTTGCTAACTTGTTTCTTTGCTGATCCGTTGGCGATCGGAGTCGTCTCCTTGTCGGTATGCTCAGGAGTCGTGTTTGAACTGAAATAGTTATTCTTTTTCCCCTACTCTGACTTAGCATTTTACCTTGTAGAGGATAGACCCGATTTGAGGAAATAAGGACGTGGTGTAGGAATTGTCGGCGTCGATTCGGATGAAATCGCAGTACCGAACTTCTCTCTGGCCTATAATTTCAGAATCAATACATGTATGCGCTTTCCAGACATTTGTTTTACTTTATCAAACCGGCCAGAAGCACCCGTGACGTCGCGTCGTCGAGAATTGGCATCTGGAGAGGATGAACCTGGGGAAACAGAAGGAGACGTCGAAGACAGCGAAGACAACGGAGAAGCCATCGTGCTATTTTCGCCCGATGGACTGGAAGCTCGTTGCCTTCCATAGCTGTAGGCCGATTTCTTCACTGGCGTCGCCGGTGTCTCTTGAATTTCGGGCTTCGCTCGAGAGAAATCCGTCCTGAAAAAACAGTGCTTGAATACTCACAGCAATAACTTTCTCCTTACTTGACACTGATTGGATCAGGTATCCGCTTTCCATTCAGTCTCTTTGGTTCATCCTTCTTGGCCGGTGTTGGTTCGCATTCAACTTCCTCCTCCTCCTCCTCGATCTCAACCTTCCTCACTCCAGTCGCGCCCCGGGTTGGACTTTGAGTTCGAGCCCTATCAGTGGCACTATGAGGCTCATCGAGGTACGATCGCCTGAAACTTCTTCATTGAGTTTTTTTTTCGAAGACTCTTATCAACCTTTCCGAGTTCGCTCGGTCCTTTCTCGGGTCGTTCAACGTCAACTGGTTCTTTTCCGTGGGACAGTTATTGTTGGACGCTCTCCTCAAGCCGTAATTCGTGTCAACTGGTGCCCATTTCGACACTGGCTTGGGCTTCGGATTTCCATCGGCGTCCTTGTTGTTGTTGACCTGAAACCTTGTAAATTCATTTCGATTATAGATATTTTGTCAATCTGTTAACCTCCAAAAAGCTGCTCCTGAGCGGTGAAGGTCTGAACGTGGCTCTTGGCAGGGTTCCTCCTTGTACTTGATCTGCAACAAGTCGACTATCAATCGGTAAGGTGGTCAACGATGAGTCACACGAATCGTCTATAAGTTCAGATTAGTTGAAGGCACGCACCGCAAACACATTAGATAGTTAGGAGTTATCTCTTTTCATAAAGACCACTTTCAACTTATTGAAATGAAAAAGTAAACAACGTAGTAGAGATTAGTGAAAAACCAATAGTTCGTTAGAATGATCGGACCTACCGTCACTAAGACCCATCAACTTGGCCATTGCTCCCATCTTCGAGGCGACGGTGCCCTTCTTGATTTCACTGTTGATCTGATCAGCTGATACCTGAAAAGGGTATCTTGAGTCTTTCCCATTTCTTCTGAGGCGTACCTTCAGACTGTTTTCGTCGAAACCAACGTCTGGCTTTATTGGTGCTTGTCCCTTCTTGTGCATGACAATTGGTCGTCTTCCTCCAATTGTTTGCTCAGGAGAGTCGTCTCGAGGTTCGGGTGTGCGATATTCACGTCCGACTGGAGTTGCATATCTGCAAATTTTGTACTTGGTTTCGATGGAGATTGCTTCAACACTACCGCTCATCCTCCGAGTCGATTCCGAGAGCTGATTTCGGTCTCATCGGACTCCTTCCCCTATCCGGCATGGGCGGAGGAGGAGCAGGTTCAACCAGAGTTACGGACTTCCCTCGCATCTCCTCATCAACAAACAGACCCGATTTGTCGTTCGTCACGGCTTTCTTCAGCTTGATGCCTCCTTGGATACTTTTTAGCAGTTGGCCCAAATCAACCTAAATATCGACATTCTTATGTGAAATTATAAATTAAAAAAGAAAAAAGCATATACATCCTGAGTAGCTTTGCCTCCCAATTTGGCGAGTGCTGGATTGGCTGGACCTGGAGATTTTGGTCGGTTGACTGGAGGTGCGGGTGGGGCTAGTCCGCCGTTCATCATCGGGGGCGGTGGAATGCCTAAATGATCGGGATGAGGTCAATGTTGACGGCCGGAACGAGGGATCTTACCGCCCATTGGAGGAGGTGGGGGAATTCCGCCGAGCATTGGTGGGGGAGGGGGAATGCCACCGGAGAATGTGGGCACTGGTGGTATCGAGCCTGCTGAAATGTGCCACCAGATCAATTTGCATTTTCGATTTTCTCGGGTTTGTATCAAACGAGTTTATAATCCCTGCATTTCGCATGCTGTACGCACTATTTGTCTATGCAATCGCGCGTATGAGTAACATCAATGATGAAGAGATGCAATCAATGCGCACGCAATGGAATTCAATTACGAAATACGAATACTTTTGAAGAAGAAAATATATAACAAATTGAAGTTTCGAGAAAACATTTCAAAAGAATTTCAATTTCGGACAAACCTAGAAGTTTCAATTGCTCTAATTACAAGAGTTGCGTTTGCTAACATGATTCATTAAATTTCTTTTTCATATCAAAAACTTCGCTAGTATTGTTCTGAATGCCTAAGAATATCCATGTTTCTCGTAATACGTCTATTTTGTTATTCCCCCTCGCATATGAAACTTGCAACTTGAAACTTGTTTTTTTCGAGTTGGGTAAAAAATTGTGCGGCAAA
>LIAE01007402.1:0-43772 GCA_002287525.1 Diploscapter pachys
TGCAGTTGTCCGGACCCCCTTTGACAGTTGTTCCGTTTATTCATGGAATGTCTCTTAAGAGAACAACTAACCCCATCACAAAGATGCTTCCTATAGCGAAATCGACAATAAATTCGCAATAAATCGTCATCCGATGATACTGCTGATAATTATTAAAATAATTGGAAATTGAAATAAATAAAACAACTACCAATGTTAATCCATATCAATAAGATGCAAAAATTGTGATAAATTGCCATTCGATTGGAGATAAGAATAAATTGGTTACCTCACGAAACAAGACGTTGTGATTGTAGTGTAATGCAAGAGAAAGCGATATGATTGTTTGATGATTGCATGCATGAAAATTGATGTCATTCTCATTTCTATGCAGGCATCCTTCAAAGGTGACTTTTCTTGTGCAATCCCGAGACAATTAGAAATTCATTATTCGCTTCTTTCTTCGTGTTACCATAGGCTACCTTCCAATTGTTCCGAAACAGAACAAAAACAATTTTTAAGCTAACTCTATCGATTTCTCAAGTTTAATAAAACTCGAGACTACCTTCAAAATATTCAAAGCACAACAAGTAAGCATTTTTCTACACTTTCTATCGATTTTCTCTAGTTAAATGACTCTATGATCTATGTCCGATAGAGGTGAGTTCAAACGTTACGTCTGGGTGAACGGAGAACGAAGACGTCGAAGGAACAGAGAAAATTATGAAGCCAAGAAGCGAAGATTGGAATCAGGTAAAATTTTAAATTAGCATAAATGTTGACTTTTAAAATAGAACCTATTCCTGAGCCTTCTAACAATCGTTCTAAACGAGTTGAAGATGAAGTCCCTGTGATTCCAGTTAGAAGAATTCCGGTTCGGAAAAATCAGGGAAGTACCCAGGAAAGAATCGATGATGGTTCTGGGAGGTAAGCTAAAAATAATAAATAGGATAATAATTTTATTCAGTCTTGAATTGAAATAAATTTGAATATAATAATTATTAATATTTCCTTTATTATGAAATTTTTTCAGGATGAACGAATTAGAGCAAACAGATCCTACTTATCTATCTGATCAAAATGACTTCAAAAGGAAGAGGGTTGAAGATCCCTCTGACACGGATGACTTGTTGGATCAGTCGATGAGAGATACGCGATCTCGAAGGGCCAGGAGGAATTCTGAAGACGATGTCGAAGAAGAACCTGATTGGGAGTGGGATTATCAGAGGAGAAATCCGGATGTGTTTCCAGGTAGCATACCATAAACGAATTAATTCTGTAGTTAGAATTATGCTCAGTTTAATTTCTTTAAAAGCTGTTGAAAGTTTGGATCAAAAGTTGAGATTAGCTTAGGGTTAAAATGTTACAAACTATAATTTTATAAATCTAAATTTGAAGTTTAAACTTGATTAAAAATAACGAATTTGATTTCAGACGAACTACTACCGAAAGCGAGAAGAGGAGTGAAATTCAAGAACGACACTGGAAGAAGTCTATTTCTCGTCGGGACTTTTCAAATCGATGAAACGAGAGATGATTAATATAAATTTATTTTTATGAAACAATATAAATATAAATAAACATAATTTAGATTTTTCACGATATTCTAAAAAAACATGAAAAATGCGAAAAATCCAAATTACCATGAAAATATGACAACACTCGTGTTTGCCTCTGAAAAAAGTCGTTCGAAAGCTCGTTTTGAGCACGCGGAAATCGTGTCCTTGACTGAGGTAAAGCTGAGGAATTCGAGACTGAGATAAATCACTCAAAAATTAAAATAATCTATAAATCAGAATGTCATCGCCGATTCATACAGTCGTCCTAAATATTTTAATTTATTAAAAATCATGGATTATCAAATTTTGCTGATTTTCATAATGGTAAAGCTTAGGTAGTATTTTAAAACATCATAAATTTAACATATTCCTTGTTTTCTTCATAAAATTTGAGAGTTTAGTGAAAATTGTATAGAAATTAATGAATGAACTAACCTGTCGGCCCTCGGTAAATACGAAATAGTACATAATTAGAAATAGCACAAAACTTAGAGGATAAAATACTCGACAGAAATTGTCGAGGTACCTGAAAACAAATTTTTTTTTTAAATTAGGACGATATTTTAACCTTCCAGTTTTATGGTATCGCTTCGCTTTTTCGAGCAAAGCTTCTCGCAACTCTTCGGTCAGATCTGTCTTCTTTTTAGTGGCCCATTTTTTCTTAAATTCAGATGTAAAATCGAATTAAAATAAAAATTTAAAAAATACCAATTGACTGGCCCGTTTGTCGAAACCGATCACGAATAGGGTTTGGAGAAGAGTGAAGAACACAAATCCGGTAATGAAACCGAACCATAAATCAATGGCCTAAATAAAATTGGATTTAAAAATAATAAAAATATCTAAATAAAAGTTATAGCTGAAGCTAAAATTACCTTAAGATAAGAAACCGACGGTAAATGTTCTCTGGCTCCGGCAGATTCAGTTGACAAGGTTAGAAGCACTGTAATTGCAACACCAATTCTCCCTTCCATGAATTCTTCTGGGAGCCAGACGCCTACCTAATTGGCAAGAATTATCCAACTAAATTTTGAAAATAACTACCCAAGAGAACATGAGAGCCAACGAAGTTGGAATGTACGTTTGAGCGATATGAAATCCGACATCTCGTTTCAATCGGAATACGGCTCTGAGGCAGGAAAATTCACCTGAATTTTTCAAATCAGTAAATAGACAAACTTGTTCAGATTTGCACTTTTCCGATAGGGAAATTGCTAAACTCCTTTCTCGTTCTGCTATCAAAAATGAATGTTGAAATTGTCTCAGCTAAGTTTTAGGTAAATAGAAACAAAGATTACCAGATTTCCTAGTCGAAGGACAAGTAGTTGGCTCGTATCTATCGATATATAATTCAGGCAATTTTACGTCTGGATTTTTATCGATTGCATCTTTTCTTCGAGTAAACCATTCAAATCGAACTGTCTCGACGGGATAGGCAACTGAAAGAAAATAACTGTCTGAAAATTACTAGACATTATGACACGGTGCACGAGTAAAATAGCAGCGTAAGATAGGATAAGAAAAATGATGTCTCTTCTAACATTATTGGCATACTTTGTGTCAAAATGTTATCGATTTTAAAATTATCAGAATTATCAGCGGGAAAAATGGATGATGAACATTGAATCTTACAAGATTTAATCATTAAATCACAGGTTTGCTTGTCATGAGGATATTTGCAGAGAATCAGATTGCAGGAGGGCGTGATTTTCACTCTGAAAATGAATTGAAATTAAAATTCAGATAAATTTAACTTATTGCGAATTTCGATTAATTATGATGGTAAAAATTCGATAACTTGAAAAACAAGTGAACTTTACGAGAATTCATAAAATTATTTTTTTTTAATCTTACAAGGAATGTAGATTGCGTAAATCACGAATCACGCTTAAAATCGGTAGGTAACCCCGATCGAACCTACTGATCACGATAATCAAGTCAGGAAACGCTAAAGATTCCGAATAGCTCTGCAGTTTAACCCCCACTTTCAACTAAATACTTTCTTTACAATGCATCAACAAAAATTCGAAATTAGCTTACATTGTAAAATCGAGTGTTGACGATGCCATTATTCGCTGTAGCAGCAGCAAAGTAAAATTCGCGGCCAAATTGCGGTACTATTTGGGATCTTTAACGTCCTTCTTATTTTACTAATGTGTTCAGCGCATTCGATTTAGGTAGCCTACTAGTTTTGAGTAAGATCCGTGATTTACACTGTTCCAAACCCCTTGTTGGGAACAACTAATTGACCTAGTCTCATAAAGGACGAGTCCATCGGAGTAGATTCGCATTAGGAAATTGAGGAAAGTGACTTCGTGGAATTCCGCTTCTTTTGCATTGGCAAAGAAGGGGTCGGGCCGCCAGATCTTCTCGAGGATCTCCTCTTCCTTGACGAGGATCGGCTGGTCGTACCGATTCACCAGACGGGCATCGCGCCACGACATCAGCAGGTAGATGTCCATATCGTAGTCCTCAACTTCGTTGATTTTTCATCATTTTAGGTAAGTTGGAAAACTGTCGGTTTAAAGAGGAAGAATGATAATATAGAAAGGCTAAATATAAATGCATACTGACTAAAATTTACTAGAAGAAAAAGAACAAGAGCAAGCCAGTTTATGTTTCACATCTAAATGTTGAACTTCGTTTCCAATATTTGAAAAATGTTCTTATAACTTTTAAGCAGTTTCTCCTTCTAAATAATTTTTCGTTTCAATATGTACGAAAGTATGGGATTTTCAAGAACACTCATAAATCGCATATATCATACCATAGTAGTAGTTTGAAAATTGGACATGCTTTCGATGTAAATTCCGAATCGCACAACAACAGCACTGCCTTGAAAGACGATTGGCGCAGAAAATGGGTCGTACTTGTTTTTGTTCAAGACTGGAAGAATATAGGAGCCACCGTGGTGTCTGAAATTATCGTTTTTTCCCAAATAAGCACTAAATTGGAAAACTTTGTGGAATTAGCCGTTCTCTGTAGAATATCGTCTACTTCAGTAGCGTTCCTAAGCTTCTTCGCGAGCGCATCCAAGTCAACCCCGGCCTCTTCGAGGGCTGTCAAATTCACTCCGATCGGGCCAATATCGTCTAGATCGCTATCGAACTCATCGGATTTGAATTCGTCCACTTTAGCAGGAGTGAATGTGGAGCAGATACCGGGAAGATGAAGGCCGACCTAAAAATGAGTGTCAATACAAATGAATATCGTTGAAACACGCATACCTTTTGATATCGAATATACGCTTCAGGTTTGACATTTAGCCCCAATGCCCGGATCGCTTCTATATTCGAAATGAGCAAGGACGGATTTAAGGTGTCGACTCCTTCAATTTCAACCCATTTAGTGTCAGTCGCATTCTTCTCTTCTTCTTCTCTCTGAAAATCAAATCTTTATCGTAAGGATCGAATTTTCGGAAAATGCCGTCAAATGTGATATTTGTATTGCTCATTCTTATGCACAACCATGATTAGAAAAACTTTGAAATTTTAAAATTAGATTTTTATAAGTATTGTATAAAATTAAAACAAGAAGAAATCTCGCCTGTTTGACCTCCTCAACTTCTTTAGCCTGTGTCTCAGTGAGCGCCCCATGTTTGGCTTGATTGAGCCAGTCGGTTTCACTCTCATCCTCCCCTCTATCCGAGGCCTTTTCCTTGTTCTCCTCTGCCGATCGTTTTTCCCTTCCATGTTCTTCTTCAAATCCGTGCCTCCTTCGCTTGTCCCTCCAGATGCCCGTCTTTTCTTTGAAACGCTTGCTGAAATTGCTTTTTTTGGCTTTAAAATTCAAAATTTGTACTTTTTGAAAAATAAGCCGATTTAATTCTTTACCAATCAACACTATTTCACCTCAAAATTGAATCAACTTTACAAGAAGATCTAACTTTTTTCTGGTTACTACAATCCTGTAACGCTGCTGATAAGATTTCAACTAATTTTTCAAAAAAATAAAGATATTAGAAAAGTTATAGATCTCTCACTAATTGAAGAAACTCACAACATATCCACATAATCATAGACATCGTCATCGTATTGCATGATGGCATTCGTTTCGAGTTCTTTCTGCCTCTCCGTCTCTCTTTCTTTATCCCGCATTTCGTGTATCAGAGCTACTGCCGTTTCGTTTAGGACGGATTCTTTCTTCTTCTGAAAATACTGAGTCATCAAATAAAGCTTAGAATTTCAAAATTATCATATTTCATTCTCTACCTTCTTATCAGATATTACGAAAAAATCATGTAGATCAAGTTTTCTGATTTTCGCAATTGAGAAGGAGAAAAATTTATAAAGTAAATCGTATAATTTTTCCTATCTTTTCATTTGAGATAGTAAAATTTCAATGAAGATCAAGAATCTTTATTCTAAAGTTTAAATTCAGAAGGGGAAAGAACTTATAGGAAACATACCTATTCCCTCTAATAGAAGAGTATGCCCTTCTATTTTTCAACCCTACAACTAGAGAATACGGTAATGTGAAACCATAATTTTAATGAACCAACCTTTTCAATCTTCTTTCCGTCATCATCCACATACTCATATAGCGCATCGTCTTCATAGAACGGCTCTAATGGAGGAGCAGTGGAGAGTTGAGGCCAGGAGGAATCAGAGGTCGTTGTTTGTTGCTGTTGCTGCTGCTGTTGTTCTGATGTCGTCGCTGTCGCTGTTTGAATTTCGGATTCGGTTGTGTGTGACTCAATCACATCGTGTTTCGTCATTTTTGTTGTCGTTTCGCCTATTCGGATTTCATTTGAAGGCATCGTTCTTTCTGGAAGACGATAATAATTTAGGTAATCAATTATCCAACTTCCCGAATTAAAACTTTATGAAGAATAAATAGGCGATTTTCTATAAATTAAAGAAAAAAAAATATTTCCCACGTTTTTCCAGGTCTTTCCCTTCGTCTTCCTTGGTGTACGATGGAGGATATTCAGTGATGTATCGAGTTGCTTCAGAAGGACTCATGGTTGGGAATGTCCGATTCGGAAATGGCATCAGTCCTTCGGTGATATTCGCGATCATCTCATTGATTTTCGATTCTAATTCCTTTAACTTGGCTGCTGCAGGGTTTAGTTCTACCTGAATTCTTAAAAATAACTATACCGTTTTTCCCAAGTTTTTTTTTTGCCAAAAACAAAATTTTGAAAGGAATAATATGAAAGAAAAACTATTCGAGACAAATTTAGCAAAACAGGGGATCAAGTTTAAATAAAACGCTAAATCGAATCAAACTAGCCTTATAAGGATCGCAAATAATGGATTCATCGGTGATGCCAATCAAATCTGCTTCATCCCGTGTTTTGAACCACATCACTCGCCCATGATCGCCGCAGATTTCTTTGAATACAAAGCCGACTGCCTGAAAATGGGCAATCTTCTAAAAGTCTATAATTATTAATTACAAAATGAAAAACTAACAATCTAGAAATATCACCGCATTAATGTGCCTTCATAAAAAACGAGAAGAAAATTCTAAATGGCGAAAAGTAATTTTGCCAACCTTGTGTTCCTCCAAAACCTCCGAATCGAGCCCTAATTCCTTGAGTCGTTTCTTGTCATCCACCAATTCAGTCTCCTTCCGCAGTTCTTCCATCAACTCCACACTCATGTCGCTGAAATCCTCAACAAACTCTTCCTCCGTAGTCGTTTCGTTTGATTTGGTGACCTGAAGATCAAAACTTTTGCAAATTTTTTCTAATGAATGATAAGAGCGTGCATTTTGAGATACTGTTTGAAATTTCCAATGTTCAAAATCTATGCAAACCGGGAATGAAAGGTAGAGCTTACTTTTCATGAAGTTATTATGGCTTTAGAATTTTTACATTTGCATTTTTTTTAAACATTTTCCAAATAATATCACTTCTTTGATAATTTCAGATTTTATCACTCACTTCAGTCTCATTCTTCTGAATCATCCAGTACTTCCTCCAGGCCTTGCATTCAGGATAGGCAGTTACATTCAGATCCAAATCCAATGTCTTGTAATGTGCATCCAACCACAATATTGTACTAAAATGTTATTTTGAGAAGATATAATTAAAAGTGAAAATTATGGAATAGTAAAACTTGCCGATTGGATTTATCCTTTAGCGAATTGGCTTGCTCTTCTTCGGCAGTTTTCGTCAGGTTGTGCACATCGCTAGTTCCTTCCAGCAATTCTTGAACCTCTGAATAAACTTATCAAATTCAAAAATACTAGCAGGACTTTACTTTATCTTCTAATATTTTCTCGTTTCAATGATTGTTCTCCCAAAATTTATCTCCAATTGTGAAAAATAAGAATTTACAAAAAATCTTATTTATAAAATCTTAAATTTGCATACTTTTAGTCTCCTCATCCAGTTTCTCCTTGTCCGTAGTTGTGGTCACTTTCTCCGTCGTCGTTTTCACCTCCATTTTGTGCTCGTTTTCTGCCGATTCGGTTTCATTCTTCGAATTTCCATCAGAATCCTTATCCTCTTTCTTCTCGCTGGCTGTGGAACTAAACTGACACATTTCCAGCATTTCAGCAATCCATGTTATATCGCTAATCTAATTTATCCTCTTGTAAGGGAAATTAGGCACATGTATAAAGAAAATCGATAAATCCGGGATGGATAAGGATTTGGCTTTGAATTTTTACGTTTTTGTAATTTTAAAAAGCGAATGTTTGGTCTTGTTTTCGATAGATGCAAACTTTCTGGCCTTTTTTTGCAAACAATCAATAAACTATTAAAAAAGCATTGAATCAATTTTCCACCTTGAGTTCCATAATGAAATTTTCGTAACGTTCTATTCTATCCTAGTTAAATACAGAAAATCGCTGATTAAATTCGATTTCATCTTCTTTACTTTCATTCGAAAACCTCGATGCGTGATTACCGAAATGGAAAGAGGCGAAGTTAATGGAAAGTGACAAATAGGCCGAAGAAATAAGGCAAGGGCAAAACAAGGCATTCGTATTGGTCCCCAAAGTCGGAATTCAATTTTGGAAAATCGGAATGCAAATTGGAATAATTCAAAATCGCATTAATCGAAGTCGGGAATGGAAATACGAATATTGATTTCTTGAACGAAACGTCATATTATTATTCCTCTACTAATAGAAAATTCAATTCTTCAAGAATAGTAGAAAGTTAAATTTAAAAGAAAAAATCTTATCCATAATGAATAAAGAAATGTAGATTTTTTTTCGATTTGTCCAAGATAATTGAAATTTTTAATTAATTTATTTTATTGATAAAATGAAGCTAACCTTCAATTCGAAGTTTAGGTTAGAGTTTCTATCATTTTTTTCATATTTCTACTGATAATTTCATAAATCTACCTTGTTTCCTCGAAAATTCCCTCGGCCTCCCAATCAACCCCTTCGATATTTTCGAAGGCCTTCTCTGCTTGGGACACTCGTCTACGGCATTGCACTGGACATGAGGAGAGCAGAAGAAGTAGCAGATACAGAAGGAGGGAGCACATCAGTGCATTGTGGACTCGAAGAAGACGGATGGAGGGTGAGACCTGAATGCACCCGAATTAGAGTTGAATTGGAAATTTGAATAATATACGATTAATGAAGATATAAAAGGAAGAGAAAGCAAAGAAAGATTTGTGCATTCTAAAAATTATAAAAACTTAAAATAACGATGACGATTTTAAATCCAAAAATAGGTAATAAAAGAGGAAGAAATAGCATACTTTCTAAATGATCGCCCGATTTATTTGAATGAAAATTTCTAAAAGTTTAGAAAATGCACAACTTTTGAAATAATTAAGAAAGAAGGTGAACTTTCAAAATTCCTGAACCGAACAATACACAACGCAGACAAACAGTAATTGAAAGTGGAATGAAAATGAAAATTGGCGAAAAACCAGAAAATGACTGTCGAAAAGGAGGGAAAGGGTGGAAAAGGTGCGTGAGGAGGCAGAAGCGATCAATCAAGTTGACGGAAATCATATCACTTTTCACTGATTGCGCTTATTAGATCTGTCTTTTCCATAATTGGATATGACATCGCGCGCGTGGCTGATAGGGAAAATAGTGAAATACAGAATTGACAATGAATGAGGAGAGATTACTAGAATTAATGAGATGCAGTGAATTTAAATCAAAATCTCAACTGGTTCAGCGACAGGTATATCGAATGAACAATAGTACTGTTCAAAATCACAATTGTCTCATTTTCCGAATAAACTTAAGAGAAAAGATTGCCACAAAAATAGCTGCCTAAAATAAATCATTGATCTCTCCCATTGATTGAAAGTTCTAATAGGGACAGGTAATTAATAACCGAAACAACGAAAAGAAAGCGGACAAAATGAGTGTGAACTTTCTCGCAGTAAAACAGAAGGCAGAAAAGGCGAATGATGATCGAAGCCAATTACGGGAGACAGACGGTCGAAGGGAAAGTAAAATGGAAAGGATGAGAAACGCAAAGAGAATGACTGGAGACAATATGAAGAATAGAGAGTGGAGAGTAGAAGAGAGAAATGATTTGCAGGGCAAGAGGGGATGAACCGAAGCTTATAAGTTAATAACGTTGTTCTTTGTGAAGTCCACCGTCTAAAACGTAGATGAGTTTTGTAGGAAAAGTGAGAATGACTTTGCAAAGATCCAAAAAATAGGCTGTATAACTTGATTTTTCAAAGTTCCATTCATTTCATCATCTAATCTGAGAAAATCGTTCATTGTTCCTAAAAGCGAATGATATTTGTTGAAGAATAAAAATGACTGTTGAAAAGAATACCGGAATGATAAGTAAAAAAGAGATAAATCTTTCGAAGAGAAAGATGTCTAGAAAGAAGCTTGTGAATGCCGATAGATAATCGAATTTACAGAAAGACAGCCACATATTGCCTTCTGCCTTGATGAAATCGATACATCAATCACTACGCGAATCTAATCACAGCAGGCATTTTTACGCGCATTCGCATCGAGTCACGCCTCTATTGGATGTTCAAAATAGAAAAGTCGACTTTTTATTATAATCATCAAAAGTAGAATAGGACAAAATGTGTGACATTTAGCAATACTAATAACAGTAATAAATTTTTCAAAAAATAGTCGTCTTTTGGTATTTAAAAACATCACGATTTTAATTATGAAGGCTCAAACAGCTATAAAGTTGATAAAGAATTCCAAGATATGTCATGTTTGATCACCAAATTAGAAATGCATAAAATTCAAGTCGAATTAGGATAAAACTTCGTCAGCTTTCATATTTGAGGAATATTCAGTATGGCATTCATTATTAATGAGAGGATGAAATGAATAGTAAAAATATGACAACTTGCAAAACATGATAATCTTTATAAAATCTACTTGTCGTTTCAGATGAAGTTGAAAATTTTCTGCAGTTCCATGTTTTGTTCTCCATTCGTCATTCCTTTCCTGCAAGCCACACGAAATTGCTACCCAAAGTAGAAGCATTTTTCAAGAGCATTCAAGTATTTTTTGCATAACAATTATTGCAGATTTGGGCTTTGAACATTCTTCAAGTGGAAAATCTATGCAAGAGATTAATGAAAGTCACGCAAGCTTATGTCAAAATGTTCAGATTTACAGTTAAATTTGGCCTTGTAAATTTTCCGAGAATATCAAAGTTCAAAATGAGCGTAAACCCGAGAAAAAAACGGAAATTTCAAGCTTACCTCTTCAATTCAAATCGATCGTCGAAGCTATTTTCTGTCTTTTTATGAAATTGTTCAAATATTTTTCAGAATAATTCGATTCATCACTTCAAATAATCATTTCTAAAAACAATCGCAATGTTATGTCTAATGTAGAGAGCGCAAAGCCCGCCCACTCTGTGGTCAAAGTCAAGAACCCGTAGCGTTGTCTACCAAATATTTTGGTGAATAACGCTACGCACCCTTTCAAATCATGTTACGAGAATTCTAGAATTCCTTTCAGTTACAATTATCCCTCGCTACTTTTGGATGTCTTCGAGAGTTGTCTGTATCAAATGCATCGAATTAAAATGTACGAAATTGAATAAAGATACTTTTATTAAAATCATATGAAAATTACGACAGCTTGAGTGTATTAGAATTGAAGATTTCAGATATTCAATTTTCCAACTTCTCGCCATTTATTCGTTTGTGGATCGTATTCTATTTTACTGCATAAAGACCATTTATCATTCGGCTGTATCCAGACCCAGGAGCGCTTTCGCTAGGCGAAGAAAATATACGGGGCTAGTTCGCAAGGACGAAATCATAGTTATGATACCAGGACACCCTGATGAAAATTGTGGCTAATTACAAGTTGGAGAAAGAAATTTGCTAAGAAAATTATAGAAGGTAGGTCGTAATGGAGTACTGGCGATCATCCTCCCTAGGTCTGTTGATAGAACAAAACTATTAAAATGCACTTGAAAACTTTATTTTTCCATACTGTATTCTGTCGAATGCAAACCGTATGCATCGTTTCCGTTGATAATCAACGAAGTTCAGCTTGCTATCAGACTTGGCAAATTTCAAGCCGCAGTCAACCGCATAAAAAGAGATGGTATTTCTTATTGACAGACGGAAAGAAGGTATGATTCTTTTCTCTCTCTCTTGACTAGGCATGCTATCTCGTTTCCTGCGCTTAGCCGCGGTTTGAAATTTCCCAAGTCTACTTACCATAATGTGCAGCTTGGGCAGTTGAGCCCTGCTGATTGTTGAGCTGAGTGCTGGCCTGAGTGCTTGGTGCAGCAGGGCAGTTCGGATTTTGAGGATCTTCTTTGCAGCCTGTCAGATGACTATTTAGGGTCTTGTATCTATATTCATCGATCCAGTTGAGTTTCGCCGCCTCACTCACATTAAGCCTCTGAAATGACTATTTTTTATCAAATACAACTATGATGTATAGATGTAAAGGTGTGGCAAATGCATGTTTCAAGCCTTCTCTATCTATTTAAAATATGAATGAAATGAAAATAGAATTCCAACGCTTGCAAAAATATTAACATTTCGTCATCATAGTAAAAGAAATTATTCTAACTCACCCATTCATCAATCATGTTTCCGCAAATCAATGGTCCTTTGAAGTACTTATTGTCATTTATGAGTCTATTGGAGTTTCCTGCATATAAACGAACTCCAACGAGATGCGGGAAATAGCTGAAGATGTTACTGCGGTCAGCGTCTTTCGAATTGTCGTTTAACGTCAGAAAGCATTCTGAAAGTGTTTATATAGGTTTCTCAAAGCTCAATTACCTGTGCTTTTAACATCATTCTCATTTGCTAATTCATCGATGTCCATATATATGGTTGCGATAGACTTGAAAAACTCAGGGAAATAAGTGGTGCAGCTCATATTGAATGTGATAGGTGATTTCGCAAATATATTAACGAGACTTTGGCCCTTGTCGTCCACGAGAAACTCCTCCCATGCAGCCAGATTCACATTCTTCTCGCAATTTTCCGGGATGTTGAAGATCGCCGAATGGTTGAATTTGGCGCAAATCCTAAATGAATCAATTTGAAAACCACGAGTTTTCGCCCACGTTTCTCATTTCATTTTCCAGTATGTTCCCATACCTCCATTGTTTGTGCCAGTCTTTAATGTCTGAAATGTCGTACGGATTGGTGTTCTTCAATTTTCCCCAGCTGTTCATGTACTCGCCAGGAAAACAATCTAAATTTGTTTTTGTACACACGATGATATTCCGTTGATTTTCCAATAGGGTCGATAATCAATTTACAATATAACCAATACCTGGATAAGCATTCACTAGAATCCATCCACTAGGCTCCCAGAATCCGAGGATGAACAGAAAGAAGAGGAGACGCAACGAACGATGCTGCTGCCGGCTGAAGAAGGACATCGACGAGCGACAGATGACTGAAAATAAACACATTTTTACCTACTATTTTATGTGATCAACTAGAACGACGAGCGAGCAAGTTTTAGTATTTAGAATAAAGCAGAAGGAATATATCAGTCCTGCGACACGTCCAACTCAATGCGCTTTTATACACGTTCTATTTTAATAAATCAGTGTCGAAATAAATTTGTATTACCATTATTAGCTTGAAATCATCAAAGTGTGCCGCTTTTAATTGAATTTATGCTTGTCGCGACATATCGATTAAGTATTTTCAATGACGTGGAATTGGCAAGGGTTGAAACCAAAGATAGAGTTCCCAAGCTTCGTCTCTTTGCAAAAATACGTTTTGTTAGAAGCGTGGTAGTTTTAAAACAAAAATTTGCGAAAGGAGTACCCTTAAAACCCACTATGTCTCAAACAGCGCCATCTAGTTATGTAATTTAATTCTTTAGTATTTAAAAGGAAATCTTTCCTATTTAGTATTTTTGTAAAGTGTGCCTGTCTGCCCGTTTGGTTGTTTGTTTGCCTTTCCGAGCTTAGTTCTCGACACCGGAGAAAGGAAACCCCCCACGTTTTACATGGTTCGAAAGGTAATCGTGGCCCGACGTGCAATGTAACATTTTCGAAATTTGTTGCCTATTTTCTTTTTCCACTATTGATATAAGTTTAGTCAATATTTTTGCTTCAAGAACATGTCCCCGAAACCTGACTTGAGTCGGTCAAAACGTACAGTGAAAATTTCGACTAGTTTCGTTTGACGAACATTCGCTTGCAAAAAAGGGTTTTCTGATCGTCGTTTTCAGAAATTCATATTTTTTATTACATTGAACTGGTTTTTGCTATAAGCTTGATTAGCTCGTCAGATTTCGAGAAAAATCTTTTATCACTGTCTTCAAAACGGATTTCAATTACGCTTTCTAAACATAAAGTTCATAAGGCCGTGGTTTACGCGCGTCAAGACATAAAACCGCGTTATTTCGTTTTCGCTCGGCAAATCCTACTTTTCGCAATATTTTTAAAATTTTCTTAATTTATATTGTTCCAGATAGCCTAATAAATCAACTTGGTGGTTGACAAAATGGCCAAATACTGTTTGAGTAAGTTCTAATTGATTTTGCTTTTCTTTATAAAAAAAAATGCAATATTTCGAAATCCATTTCAACATTTTCAAAATTCAATTGATTTCTAGAAGAAAAAAAGTAAAAAAAAAAATTTATGATTAAAAATATAAGTAAAAATCAGAAAAGGCAAGCAAACGGGTGAGCTGTGCGAAGCGGTACAAAATCGAGCGGAAAGTCAAGGAGCACAATCGAAAAGTCAAGAAGGAGGCCAAGAAAGCGGGTACTTTGTTTTTATTTAATATTTTCTTTCCTGAAAATTACAATATTTAAAAAAAATTTTTGCTGAAAATTACAATATTTTTTTTTTAATTTTGCTGAAAATTATAATATTTTTGCTGAATATATTTGAAAATGAATATCGTTTTCTGATAAACGAATTTTATCTTCAGGAGAAAATGGGAGATATTTTTGAAAGAAGAAATGAATATTTGAAAACGATAAATATTGTCTAAAATAATAATTTGAGGAAAGGGAAAAAAGAAGAAGGAGAAGATGATCACCGTGCCGAATTCGTGCCCGTTCAAGGACGAAATCCTGCAAGAGGCTGAACGCGCCAGGGAGAAAATCAAGGCTCAGCAGAAGGCCAAGAAGGTTGGAAATTATTCCAAAATGAAAAAAAGCTAATTGTTCAAAATGTATCTTTCTAAATTCTTGAATTTTATAAAATAAAATACGGAAAATGTTTTGGATTTTTTAGAGTAAAAGATGAATTTCAGGAAGCCGCCAAACAGCGAGCTGCAGCAGGAAAATTGAAAGCCAACGATAAACCAACGACTTTGGAGGATCTATCCAAAAAGGCTGCTCGACAGGTATTTTTTCATAATTTAAAAAATTTGTTACTCTTCAGATGCTATCTTTATTTTAGAAGAAATATGAGAAATTCTCCTCAGAAGAAAATAAATTAATATCTTATGCTAATGTTCAGGCCTCCGACTACGAGTTTTCGGTGTTGATGAATGCAGAGAAGAAGGGGGAGACAGGCAAACTGGACAAGTCGACGAGTGTCTACGCAGCCGAGGTCCGCAAGACTATTGCTGCTGCTGATGTCGTTATTGAGGTCTTTTCAATTATTATTTTTTTTAAATTTAGGTTTTATTCAGTTTGCAGAATAAATATTGTTGGAAAATATTAAAAATAACATTTACAACGAAAGTTTGAGGAAAATTTATTTTCAGGTTCTGGACTCTCGCGACCCGCTCGGCTCTCGCAGCCCTTCAGTCGAACAGCAGGTTATTTCCAGTGGAAAGCGTCTCGTTTTGCTTCTCAATAAGGTAATGTTTTGATTTTTTCTTATTTATTTCTTTATCTTCAATTTTTAAATTTCAGATCGATCTGGTTCCCCGCGAGAATGTGATTCAGTGGTTGGAGTATTTGCGAGGTCAGTATCCCACTTTGGCGTTCAAAGCCAGCACTCAGGATCAGAAGAGTAATTTGGTAAGGGTTATTTTTACTTCAGAAATTTAGACCGTTAAAAATAATTAATTTTTGTCCTCTTCTTAATGCTCGGATTATATTTTCAATCATTTTGAAAATTTATGCAATTTTTATTGGAGAAAAATGCCAGAAATTAAATGTTTTCAACCTGTAGAAGTTGAGAATTGTGCAATTTTTCATCGTTTCTTATTCCAGGGTCGCTTCAAGCACTCGAATTTGAACTCTGGCACTTCGAAATGCATCGGCGCGGATTTGGTGATGAAGTTGCTGGGCAATTACTGCAGGAACAAGGACATCCGCACCAGCATTCGGGTTGGGGTCGTTGGTTTGTCGACTTTAATTTTTTTTTTTTTAATTTTGTATTCCTTGAACAATTCCAGGATTCCCGAATGTGGGCAAAAGCAGCGTGATCAACAGTCTGAAGCGTCAAAAGGCGTGCAACGTGGGGGCTACGCCGGGAGTCACCAAGTAAGGGCGCATTCCAATTTGATTATTCGTAAGAAATGCCATAAAATTAAAAAGATATTTTCGAATTTTCCTTCAGTGTAACATTATTTGTTATTGAAGTGAAGCTTTTTTGAGAAAACCTAAATTGCATATTTCATAAATTATATATGTATGCAAAAATTGCGTTAAGGTAAAATTTAACTACATTTTCATAATGCCAATTCAGAGAACTTCAAGAAATCGAGTTGGACAAGCACATTCGACTCATCGACTCGCCGGGAGTGGTGCTGCTCGCCGCGAACGAGAGGGATCCCATCGAGGTGGCGCTCAAAAATGCGGTCAGAGTCGAGAATTTGCTCGACCCGATCGGACCCGTCCACGCCATTCTCCGACGATGCTCTACCAAAGTTGTGAGTTTATTTTTTTCAATCTTGCATTTCTTCTATTTGCATCTTACTTTATCTTGTTATTATTAAAATAATTTAAACATAAATCTAAAGATGAAATATTATTCGTTAAAGTTGTATTTTGGCATTAAATTGTTCCAGCTAATGATGCAGTACAACATGCCGGAATTCAACTCGGTCGACCAGTTCCTCGCCATTTTGGCTCGTCGAATGGGAAGACTGAGAAAGGGAGCCAGGCCCGATGTCAACGCTGCTGCAAGGAAGGTTGGAAAGTTTGTTGCTGTAAAACTCGGCATTTATCACAATATAGTCATGAAAATCACCCATTTGTTTACTTCTAAAATACTAGTTTTGAAAACGAACGAATAACTATTTCAACAAATCTGGGTGATTATAAAATTTAAATTTTGCGATAAAATTTATGATGGATGATGAAAATTAATTCAAATATTTTAGGTGTTGCACGACTGGAACAAGGGAAAAATCCGCTATTTCACGCAGCCGCCCGAAAGACCGAATCAGACGCAGGAGGAAGCCGCCATCGTCCAAAACATGGATAAGGAATTCGACATCGACGGACTAATGGACGAGCAGAAAATGATCGTTGATGGTGGGATTCTAAATTTGATTAGTTGCGAAAGCTCAGAAGATAAAAAATATGTGATAATAACAAAATTTTGATTAGACTTTTCCAAAGTGAAGATTTACCTTTTTATCTAAAATTTTTTGAAGGTTTTTTTCAATCTTTAATTTTTCAGAAGCGGCTCGCGACGCGGAACTGGCGATGGAAGATGAAGACGACATTGAGGAGGAAGAGGATGAAAATGAAATTGAAGAGGAAATGGACACTGACCAGCCCGCCCAGAAGAAGAAAGTGATCGTCACGGCCAAGGAGAAGAAGAAACAAGTCGCTGAAATCATCGAGAAGGCTAAGGAGTTCAGGTGAATATTTAAAGAGATTATTTTCAAGGAAATGCGCTCACTATATCATTTTCCTTGAACATAGAATTATGTTTTAGCTTTTTCTCATAAAATATAAAACTGAAAAATCTATGCTGACTATTTTTTAAAGAAATGATATTTCAGCACAGTTATTGACGGAAATTCGCAAGTGAACACGAACATGAAGAAACTCATCAAAAAGGCCAAGAAGAAGATTAGAAAGACTGGTATTTTTTCAAAATTATTATTTTTATCTTCTTAGAAGAATTAGAACTTTTTTCAGGAGAACGCGCAAATCGACTTGCGGACTCCATCGAAATGGCTTCCCTGGAAGATGATTAGGCAGGTATTTGTTATTTTGAAAATACACATTTTCTTTCTCTATTTGTGTATTTTCTAAAGTTATCCCCTTTTTCAAATAATATTTGGCTATTCGCCTTTGTTAAACTCTACCAATTTTATCGAGCAATTGTTGTTGTTGATTTGTTGAAAAATTGAAAGAAAAGATTTTACTTGTTGAAGAATAAAAATAGCTGAAAAATAGGATATTTCATATTTCGATACGAAAATAGACATCACAAAGTAACACCGAAAATGAGCTTAGATGATTTGCATGGGATTATGATAGTAATGATAAAAGAATGAATTTCTTTCATTAAAATTAGCATAATTTCCGAAACTTGGATTCTCGCGATCATTTTATGGGAAATCTTGAATTTTCATCATCACTATTTCTGAAGGGAGTGCCGAAAAACGATCGCGAAAAATCTAAAAAAAAAAAAAAAGTCTCAACGAGTCTATTTTGCTATAATTTCTAGATCTTAGTTTTCTATCGAAATTCCTAAAGAAACTGATATCTTGCTGAACTGAAAAAGGGTAAAATGATATGATAAAAACTCGAATATTTCAAACGTCAAAACTGGTATGTCTGATTGATAATTGGATTTGGGGAAGTCATGAAAGGAGAAGACGTTAGATTTATCGAGGGTGAGCTATAAAATGGTGGAATCATCGAAATCGAATCGTACAAGGACGGTAGCAGCACTGAGATCAACGAAGACGGAGGATCAGTTAAAGGGAGGGGAATAGGTTTGCAGGAAAGGAGTGATTGCAGATTGGCAACCGAGGTGGGGTCTGGTAAAAGTGGGTCAGAAGTCGTTAAGGGAAGTGAAGTAGGAAGAACCATGGGTGGGGTCTCAACTAGAGGAGGGGACGAAATGGATGAGGGGGTGAGGGAGAAAGGACGTTCCAAATGATAAGAATCATCCACGGCGAGAGCGGAGGCCGGAATTGGGAACGATTGGGGCAGGGCTAAAATCGTGTTTATGACTACTTCTTTTTTTAATCCAGCAAATTTAAACCCAGATTTTATAAATTCTGAAACAACGAAGAACAAATATTGGACTTTATTTACTATGTAATAAACCTTAAGTTTTATCTCGGAGTTAAAATTAACCCTTGGTTTATTGAGTTGCTTATTTCTGAATATTTTACCTGGAGGAAGTCCAGCTGATAAGGGCAGCGAACAGGCAGATGGGGGAGGAGAAGAGTCATGTCTCCGCTCTCGCTTGTCCTTCGCACGACGATTCTGGTACCACGTTTTTATTTGGTTTTCGGTCTGTAATATTGTTATATGATTAATATACCAATTTCATCAGAGCATAATTTATATTATGGGCAATTTGGAAAAGTAGTTACATCGTTGCATGCGAAATAGCATAGGGAATGTTAGGTTAGGGCGAAGCTTATTTTCCTACAATATATTTCGCATGTAACTGCGTTTTCAGGTTTTGCATATTATGAGCCAAGATTTCAGCATAATATTTAAATCTAAATTATCTCAATTCACAGCGAATACTTCATAATCTACTTATGATTAAATTGAGTCATTTTCTTTAATTAATTTACCAATTGCAACTGTTTGGCGAAAGCAATTCGTTTTTCCCTTGGCATGTAGCGGTCGGCGTTATATTCCTGAAAATACGACAAAATAGAATCAATTAGTTGGTCGGGCTTAGGGGGCTCATAGTTAGAGGCATTAGGCTTCATTACCAATTGCCTATTACGAGCTGATCTTCGGTCAAGGCCGATTCGTTTATTTTTTGTTTACGTTATTATATTTCTAATTTAGAGGTATATGAAATTAAGAGGTCGAATCATTTAACTCCAACTTAACCTCAAATCAGAAATTTAACACTATTTTATCTTGAAGAGTCGAATGAAAGTTAAATTGAGTTGAATTTGAACTTTGAAGTGAAATCGAAGATCATTACTTCTATTTGTACGCTATTCCCTCATTTCATCTTCCTCTTTTATAGCAATATTCTCGGAATTTCACGACCGCGTGTTTTCTATCTTCGTATTCAGCGGTATGTTGTTGTATACATAATTTATTTATCAGCAATAAAAAGCAGCATCGCAAAGACGGAGGGGGGAAATGCTGTGAATTGCCTTGGGCTGTCTAGGGCCCTCTGCCCTAAACTCCAATTAGTTTTGCCCCTCGCAAAAAGGCAGCGGAGAAGTTCATTTGAAACGGGGCTCTATTTGTGTAGGCCACTCTCGAAAAACGATGAAGCTAGAGAAATCTGCCCTCTCTAAGCATTTTCTTCTTCTTTTCACTCTATAATATCCGATATCTCTAGCTTTCTCTCTCTCTCTCTCTCTCTCTCTCTCTGTTTTCTCAAATCCAATGGTCTCTAACCTTTCTGCTTCTATACTCTCTAAAATCGCCTATACCTTTGAACTTTGTCTGCTTCTTTTCTAGGCTATCACCTAATTACGTTTCCAGAGGTCCCCTTCTTTCTCCTTTAATTCACATTCCCCTCACGGGCGATATAATGAGCGAGTCCGCAAATAATTAAAATATATGCGAACAGGCAAAAACGGCTAAAATACTGAAATTGAGCGGACGCGTAGAGTTGAAAATTGAAATGAGCATGTGAAATGAGTGGAATTTGAGGCTCGAGAAACAACGGGGAAGTGGCGAGGAAGGAAACTACTCACTAGCAGAGTGAGCAAAATATACCACGGCAAGAACACACTTGATGAGCTCGCGGAATTCAAAGGCCAATTAAGTCCATACATGGAAAGTTAATTTATTTTATAGTCTCGTGGAAATACGTTGTTGACATTAAATTACAGCTTTTTATGAAGCAATATTGCTGTGTTTGAAGAACTGGAAAATGATAAGGGGTGAAAAAAGAATAATTTTAGATCATCCTCTTTTCACTTAGTAATCTTCTCTCTCTCTCTAACAAATAAAGGTAGCCAGTCACTACTTTGCATTTTCCAGACAAATTAAAATTGAGCAACAAATGTACCTGTTCAAGAATAGCGCATTGCGACGCGGAAAACGTGGTGCGTTTGCGTCGTTTGTTCTCCAGAATCCCTAGCGACGTCGAGGATGAAGCCGAATCTGACGACGCTGATTTGATAATCGATGTCAGAGAGGCTGGTGGGGATAATTCGGATGAGAAAGAAGGGCAAATTGACGATCTAGAATTAATAAATCATTATAAATTGAAGCTAGGATTTTCATAAATACCGTAAAATCTAAAATCGAAGTTCATGGACTTTTATTTTTCGATCTCCAAATTCTTAAACCCTCATAAATCCTCCTTTAATGATCGTAATCACATTATAGGAAGTCTAAATCCACTCTACACACTCTATAGAACATAATAAAGCACTTTCTGAGATGATCGGAGTCGGATAATGTTTAGTTCTGACATTTTGGAGATGAACTTCTATTATAGGGTGACTTCTAATTTAGATGGACTTCTATTTTAGACTTTACGGTAGCATCATTTTTCCAGAAATTTCCTGAAGAAAACATAGAATGTGTGAAAATTATGTATAAAAATCTAAATAAGTTAGAATCATTCTTACGGTATAGCAAGTGGAGGTGGAAGAGGTCTATTGATCGGTTGATATGGACGAAACGCGGAGGAAGCAACCGAGGAAAATTCTGACATGTCTGAGTTTTTAGAAGTATTCTAATCTGAAATTGAAATATTAGCACAATGAGTGGAGATCAGCCTGAACATGCAATCAATTAACGAATCGCGGATATCATGAAAATGAATAAATTGTGATATCTAATAACTTTCTACAAAAATCTAACTATTTCACATTACGATTAAGATATTTTAAATAGAAACCATTAATGAAATGGACAGATATGGGATAAATTATAGCTATTGCGCTTTTTCAAGTAAAAACTTTGAAGTAAGCTGGATTGAATTAATCCTGGAAAGTTATGATTCAAGGTTTTCAATTTTCAAGTGATTTAGGTTCTTGGAAACGGTTATGAAATGTTGTTTACATCGTGAGAAATGAATTTAAACCTCGAGTATTCAAACTCCATACAAAAATATTAATCTTGAATTTATAAATTTTAAAAAATCCAATTTGAATTTAATATAAAATCTAAGCTAAATTATTAAACATCAACATTAAATTGGAGTTAAGTTAGCCTGAAATTAAAATTTAATTGTGTCTTATCTAATGAGAAGTTAGAAATGAATTTCAAGATTATAATATTTTCTCAAATAATTGAATTCGAATTGGGTCACAACAGAAACAGCTGCAGGCAGACGCGACATGCTGAAGGACACAAATGGGGAAACGGCAACTGGATGGGTAACTGAAATTGGAAAAAAGAATAAATTAGAAGCTGAAAAGAAAGGCAGCGAGGAATGCAAAGGGGGAGGGGCAAAAAAGGCGAAGCAGCCCAAAGGCAATTAGCCACAGAGCTGATGTGCCACTGACAGCTTAGAGCCAGAAGCAGAAACGACAACTAGGGAGAAACTTATTTTATTACGATAACATTTATTATCTTTACTTTCAACTTCATTATGAAACACGAGTAGTGCCGAGTCCGGAATCTGATTGTGAGCGGTCGAAAATAGGGAGACAAATAATGATTGTAGACCGATATCTCCTTTTCACTTACTATCTCCTCCTTTCTGACTGACACATTGCAAAAATAGCCGTGCACCATTTTGTATCTCCCAGATTACTGACCAAATAATACGTTTCTCACAATCTCGTATCGAGTACTTTCCGGGAATGAGCACTTTTTCACACACACAAAAGAATACAAAATGACACAAACTGAAAATAGGAAGAAGTTGAAATTTTTCTTGTAGTATGAAATGATCATTTCTTTAGAAAAGTACAAAATACCGTAAAATCTAAAATAGAAGTCCATGAACTTCTATTATAGAGGAACTTCTAATTTAGATTTTACTGTATCCTAAATTAAAATGGAAAAAAAAACCTGACACTAGCAATACTCGTCCAATATCTCAACCCTCAGTCTTATTACTCTCTCGTCTGTCTACAGCCTATGCATAGCTGTGGATTAGACATTTTCATTAGGACTACCGCTATTAAATTGGCACAATTTTCGCCATACACACATATGCATGTGCATATTAGTTTTCCGTTTTCGGAGAATATGAAATGACGATGCTTATAAATGCATCTCTCATCCCATATATTCTCGCTAATCCAATCTTGATATAGAAAAGTGTCTGTGCGCAATTAGAGGGGCCCTTAATAATTCATCGACTCTGCATATTCAATCGAGAAATCTAAACGAAACATCTGTAATTTTCAAGATGTTTGAAATGCTAGCAGGGTATCTAGGCAGCTTAATTAAAATCGTCTGAAAAGTTGGTTATCTAAAACTGAATAAATTGCCTCCAAATTAAACTTATGATTATAGAACTTCTTATCGTGAGCTAATATAAAATAGGTTAGGGTGATAGAAATTTGAAAACATTTTAGAATTAGAGTTAGAGTTCCCAAGTCGATATGCCGAATTGATGTTCGGGACAAATTTCGTGCGCAGAAATATCATCAAGACTGTAAATAAGGTTTCTGTAGAGAAAAAACAATTCGAATTTTTCTAGCCGAAAGAATCACAAAAATCCATTGCTCGAAATGAACACATTTTGGAAAACTTCTAACTGAGTGGACACGAATGGATACAAAAATTACGACCTGATTTTTTGTACAGAACCATTTTATCAGGTTTATTGTCGAACTAGATGGTATTATTTGAGGCATTTTGGGTTTGAAGGGTCTTTTCTTTAAAAATTTTTGGTTCAAACTACCACAAACGCATTTTTGCAAAGAGGCGAAGCTCGGTGACTCTAATTAGTGTGCAAAAACTTAACTCAAGTTTAATATTTTGGAAAATAAATAAATTACTTCCCAGAATAGTTTATCTCATTTAAACTATCCATGAGAATGAGTCAACCCTTAATATACAGATAATTATTTCTCATTAAAAATGCATATTCAGACGTTATATTATATGGCATATGATAATCATTTAATGATCTTATGATATCTGAATTAATTATAAATGAAAGAAAACATTTAGAACTTTTTTTTACAAAAAAAAAACAATAAATTGTAATTTATTTAAAATGAATGTTATTCTTTATCAGGGATTAAGATAAATAAGGTATCTAGCAGGTAAAGTACATGCACGATTTTCGGTACCCATGAGCATTTCTAATACTCATGTTTTCAAAAACAACTTTCATAAAATGCCAGATATAAGTGATGTTACTTTTTCCTAATTAAAAATGAAGTGCATCTCGCTTGCTTTCCAATTTTCTCAAGAGAGTACTACTCACCATACAAGGCTCTGTGGCACGTTTTCCATCTTCATTTATGTCTCTATTTATAGCTACTAAATTAGTCCAATCTTCAGATTCTTTCCACCTGATGCTATATATGATTTTATTATTTTCTAGACATCATTTCGGGGAATCTAGAGAATTTTTTTTTATACTTTATCACGCATGCATCGCACAGTATGTATAGAATTACTTGCAAAATGCAATTATTACTTGCATCAGACCATTAAAATTTTGATATATTACAACAGGTGCAAAGGAAATAATGAATTTTCGGAAAATCAAAGGAGACAAAAATCAGAATATCTTTAATAGTATTGAATTGAAAGAAAACTTTTGCCGAATTCTCTTATGTATGATGATCGATGATGAAAAAGCTACAGTAGAATGAAAGTTCACCGATACCTAAGCCCTACTTTCGATATATTGGTATTTATTCAAATTATTAGCAGCAGTTGATAAATTATTTGATTTGATTATTTTTGGCAGATTGTTTTATAAATAGTTATTTCAAACGTAAATATATTAATATATATGAAGGAGTATCTAGGCTGCAGTCCAAGAGATTTCAAATCCTCGGAGAACTTCTGCACAAGTACTGAAAAAGCGAATCGTTGCCGACGATGACGGAATTTTGAAATTTGTACCAGGGCTCAATGTTCCTCTCCAACTAAAGTGTTCATTTATTTCTGATACTGATCAAATTGAAAATCTTACTGATACATAAGATCCTCATCATCCATAATCAAGCCTTTGTATACGAATACTTTGGGATAGGCTCCTATTTCAAAGTCAATTATAGTTAGAATGATCTAAAAAATCTTTAATGAATATTTAGAAAAGATATATAAATAATAATAAATATGTTTGGCCTATGATTAACCTCATTGAGCTCAGAATTAGACGAGATGTAATAATCAACTAATGTTGCATATGGAAAATTATTTGGATAGTTTGGAGAAGTGATTATTCCGGTTGAGCCTGTTTGATTTACAATTTGTACTTGGTTCCTAAATTTCCCATATATATCCCGCATCATGTTCAATAATTCTAATATTTTGACCTAACATATCACTAAAATGATTACTAATAGATATCAAATTTAATAATAACTTTTGTGGTTTATAAATTATAGTATCCAAACTGAAATGTTTTGTAAATAAATGAACTTGCTTCATATTCACTCGAGCAATTATCCAATCAGTTATCCACTGTTGTTGATGTGAGCCAATATTCGATTGAGGCAATATTTGCATATATTGTGTCATTTTATCACGTGTTAATCCATTTTCGATAACTAGCACTTGAAATCCCTAAGGATGGAACATTTATTTCACTTAATAATAGCATTACACACATGATCGTGCAATTTTGATGTCGCATTGAGAAAATTATTATATCCATTTATAGTGCTAAAATAGTCTATTTCAACTGATATATTATCGATTAGTTTACTTGCTATAGCTCCAGATAATTGCCCACGGGGGTGATTCTTTGAAGGGATCAAACACAGAATACTTACTGTTTGATAAGAATGTACTCACAGATCTAAGTTTTGAAACAACATTATATTCACGCCAAAAAATCACTAATATGCATACGCTTGTAGATCAAATATGCCTCTATATGGTTGTAAAGCATTCAGTAAGTAATCACAGACTTGCAAAACTTGTCCTCGATCCGATATGTTTGCCGGAAAGGCTATTAAATCATATGCAGCAGCTAAAATTGAATACCGACCAAAATATTAAGAAAAAATGGCATAAAATTACAAATTTTGATTTGTGTTAAATTATGATGTAAAATGAATATGTACTACTACCTGTAATTATGTTTCTACGTTGCTCAAAATAATATTCACTCAGTAAATATTGAATATAATTCGTTGTAGACTAAATTGATTTAAATTAAAAGCTCAAATTTAATTTATTCTAACGTCATTAACTGCATCTTTGTTATTTCCACTACCATCAATAAAATGCACAGCGAAAAACGGATATGGTAATTGAGATAATTGATATCCTTTTTTAAGAATATCGATATCTGTAAAAATTTGTTTCTTTCACATGTAATAGATAATTACATTCCAAGATATTATAATATGTAAAAGCAAAATTTTTAGCAAATAAAAATAGAAATAATTACCACCTCTAAACTTGTTTGATGCACTTATTCGACTTATCGTAACTCCAACGACATAGATGACATGAAATACTAAGGAAATTCTCATTTCACAGCACCTGTAAACTGAATCAATTTATGGAATATTCTAGAGTAATTTGAAACTGCTTGTGTAATTATAGAAAACTATTGATTTCAATCCATTTCTTTTTCATCCCGTGTTTATGAATTGATTAGAGTTTGAAATTTCTAATATTTTAATACGATTATATTAGAAGCTGATAGGCGGAAAATTAATATACTGCTAATATTAAGAAATAGATTCAACTTCCCCTACTTGATCTTGACTGATAATGCACGACACAAAGACACTTTTTTCCAGTTATTTAAAATTTGATGATCTCGAAAAATTGATAATTGAACTTTGGTGTCATTTTATTTCCCCTAATGACTGGGAAATTGAAGCAAATATTTTTATTTCGTTATATATTGCCTTGATAAAAATTTATCACTAAAGACAGATCTTAACTTTCTAACATAAAATTTCATGACACTATTCCGCAAATATAGCTCAAAATTATCTACTTTTTTATTTGTTTCTGACAGTTTAAAATATGGAACATTGATTTGTGAATTACAAACATTGTTTAAAAATTTTATTATACTTAGTGAAGACAATCGATGAAAATCGTTTAAGGAATGGACGCCTAAGTTGCCGTCCACGATATTTTGAATCTCCTGCTCACGCCACAGCAATTGCTAATGAAGCGAATTGCAGCAGTGGCTGATGGAATTCTCCATACTGTTCCCGGATCCATCCTACCCTCCTCCCAACTGAATCATGTTTTTATAGCTGAACATATAAACAAAATTTCCCACTCAAACATTAAATCGTCATCATCCATCATCATTCCTTTATAAATATAAAGATGTGATGAAAATGCAAGATCAAAATCAATTATCGTTAGAAGAATCTGAAAAATTCCATTGAAAATTCACTAAAATTTAAATAGAATGCAACTAACCTAAGTTAATAAAAGTTGATAAATAGTATTATGAGTGAATGTCAGAATTATTCAGTGGTGCGGAACAGGAGTCCACCGATTTGGCTGATTTTCACATATCTTGTACAGTTTTCACGCTGACTCTCACGGTGCTATCCGTTTTTCGCAAAAATGCAAGTGGGCGGAGTTATGCTAATTTCGACCATTTTCGGGGTCAAAATTAAAAATAGATTTTATTTTTGAAATCTCCATAATCGATTTTGTATAATTGGTATGAAAATTTTTAGTGAAAATTAAAATTTTAAAAAGTGACTACATTCTTATATAATAGAGGTAAAAATGTATGTTAATTTTTAGTTTACTGAAAATCTTAACTTTTCTTCTTGAAAATATCAAATTTATCCTGAAATTAGAGGCAAAAATCATTCATCATGAAATCCATTTATTTTGTATCCGATTCATTCTTACGGTACAAATACTGACAAAATTCGTCGATATTCAACAAATCAGGAAGCAAATTAGAAATTGAGGCAGTCTAGAGAATTAAAAAAGAAATAAAATCTAACGACAATGCCTTTGAAAGAACCATGAAGCTGAAAGACTTGTAGTGAGAATGTGAAGTGAAGGGATACGTATTTTAAAGAAATACAATACACAAATAGAAAAAAAACATGAGTTTTTGCAATAACACATGGTTTTAAGAACGGACTCTAGTCTTCCTCTTCCCTTTTAAAAAAGAAGAGAAAGACCACACGCATCAAACTGCGGTATTGCATAAACCTCATCATTTTGAAAGCGTTTATAATTACAGAAAGACTAGAAGAGAATGAAAGAATCGAAAAAGACCCAGTCTCAGGAAATTTGAATGAAAAAGATACCGCGAAACCTAAACTATAAGTCCGTAAAATAGAGGCTTCCTCTTGATAGAACTCTATGGACTCCTACTTTAGATTTTACGGCAGGTACGGAAAAATTGCGAGGCATCACGAAATTATTCGAGCAAAGTTATTGAGCTTCAACTACGGGCAAAATAATTAATGAATAAATACGGAATATCTACAGAAAACAACCTGTTCAATCGAGAAACAGCATTTCAATGAAGGTTAAATGATAATTATCGGCAGTAAAAGCAAAATAGAGTTACCGAGATGCGGATATCAGTTATGGCAATAACATTGAAATAAAATTAATTGATCAAAAAATTAGGTACGACTTGAAACTTGTAAAACTTCATGATGTTTTAGAAATAAGAGATTCCTAGAAATGACATTCCGAGAAAATAATATAAGAAGAAAACTTGGTTTGTTTAGCTCTAGAATGTTAGAATGTGATTTGTAAAATTAGAAAAAAAAACAATTTAGAGTGATGATTTTCTAGAATCTCCTGGAATCCATTTCTGCTTTGTCCCAGGATCCTCTTTTTCTTCCAGCCCCATCCCCAGGCTCATTAAATAGTCTTTCAAGTCTTCGTTGGGCAGGCCCTCGGACGCTATTTTGAGCTCCACTTCCACTTTGATCCGTGGCTATCGAATCGGGGTCATCCTTAATTTTTTTCCGTTAAATTCTATTAGCTAAGTGGGCTTCAAACTAATTTCAATTTTTATAGGTCTTAATTTTTCAATTTTAAGGATCTTTAGGGCAGGAAGTTCTATGAGAAATAAAAAAATAGGAGAAGTTCATTAGATCATGAAATTTTTTGAAACTTAATATTTTTTTTAAAAAATGACATGATAATGATACCTGTCTCTTATCAATCGTGCCAAACAAATTATCTCTCCAGTGTTCTAGCGCCCTGATGGTTCCTTTCCGCATCGTCAATCGCTTCGTATTGTCCCGAGATGAGAATCCACCTGTGTTCTGGTCGACCTGATGCTCACTCGATAGGGCGAAGAATCTAAAAATGAATTGCTCTAATTTTTAGCGTAAAATTAAATTAATCTCACCTCTTCTTGAAAGCTGCATCCAGTGTTTCGGTCTTTCGCTTCATCATCGACCTTCGTGAGGATTCGAGATTTGCGACGACTCGACGTCGGGAAATTCCCCGCTCTTCGGCTGGCTGAAAATAATATCATCTTTGCAATTTTTTTCAGATATTCAAATTCGCATAATAATTCTTAGTGTCAGACTTTTTTCTATAAAAATCTTAGAATTTATAACACATGTATAGGAAGATATTATTTTAAAATTCTGCAGAAGAAATGTTTTATTCATCAACGATTTCGATTTGCTACAAATTTTAATCAACTAGCATAATTTTCTCCAATTCTACCTCTTCCTCAGTGGCATTTTCATCGACGCCTCTGATCTGCTGCAATTCCCTGACGATGTCGACCGCATTCTGTATGACTAGTTCGTCTTCACTCAGTTTGTCCATCGTCTTTCGGAAGCAGAACAATTCGGTCGAGGCGATGATGTGTGCAAGGGTGCCGAATCGGTGGCACAACATCGCGAGGAACTGAAATTATTTATGTATTTTTTCTATAAATAATTAGCATTCCAGAAATTATTATTGACTTTAGAAATGCTATGGTCTAAAATCTACCGCAAGCATGAGCTTCACATATTTTCAAAAGGAGTTTATGAAGATCATTATTCTTGTTCTTCCAAAAATGATCTAATGTTGGTGTTCACAATATTTTTCAATTATCAAATTTACCTGAATAACCAAAATGCTCATGAAGAAAATCAGAAAGACGAGTCCGATAGGTTCTAGCTGCAGCCTAAAATCATAATTGCCATTATTTTGAACTTATTCTTGAGTTTTTCTATATTTGAAATACCAAAGACATCTAAATTTAAATTTAAATTCAAAGTTCACTTTAAACAGTACTAAAATGGAAGAATACTGTACCTGGTGACTTTCCACACCTCATCCTTGGTGTCGCCATTGCAGACTCTGACTGTGTGGTTGAACTTCGGTCCCAGAGGCCATTCGATGTGGAGACAGTCCTTTTGCAATTGAAGGACGAGCACCACGATGATGAATACTATGTTCAACATGAAGAAGCCCGCTGTTACCTGAAATTTAACCTTTTTTTGTAATTTATTCTGATTTTCATATTATTCTTCATTGTTCGTAAATAGAAAAGCTGATTTGTACTCTTAAACTTCAAAAAGAAAGTAGTTAAATATGTAAGAAATAATTAACTTCAAATTTAAAACAATTAAAAATTTACCCGATTTCTCAAGTCCAACAGACCAGCTCGAGTTCTCTCGGTTTCCTTGCTATCCATGGTGATCGGTGACAGGTATTTATCAATCACATCTAACCAGAACGTCTCTTCTTCAGTGTCGATGAATTCTCTTTCGGCCCTAAATTTTTAATTATTTAAAAAAGTTAGAACTTTTTGATAGTTTGAAAATCGCTTATTCATAAATTTGTGTCAAAATGTAAACTTTTCAAATTGAATCGGAATTATGTAAAAATGAAAGTATTTGCTATTCACTTTAAAATTATTTTTCAAGATAGATTTTTTTTAAAAGTTTACTAACCTCTTCAAAGATTTATCCTGCAACCAAGCCTCTGACTGTGACTGTTTCCATTTATGGTTCTTCTTTGCAGCATGAGACTGATTCGACATTTCCAATGCATCTTCCAATTCTGCCTGTTCATCCTCGTCGATCTCTGAGCATTTGTCAACGGGAATTCCTCCGCTCGAAATGATGGAGGATCTGCAATCAGAACAATCAGAATCCATACGTTTGATATTTATTTGCAAGTTTAAGATGAATTTGAGATTTTAGAATAGAAATTCAGTTACATTCCTGATTCATTGTATTTTTAATGTGAGAAGAAAATAAAACTTTAAAAAATATAAGGGATTTATGCTAATTTTTAAAGTAGTTTACCTCCTTCCAAGTCCAGGTTGAGTTTTCCTTTCAAGCCTCTCCAATTTCTTCGTGATTTCATTCAATTTCTCGTTGATCACTACGTTCATTGGGTCGATTTTATTGGAAGGCAAACAGCACAGAAGACGACTGCAGCCGGAGGCAACATTTTCCTAGAGAACAAACTATTAGAAAATATCTCGAAATCAATCAATTTCATATTTTCTATGGAAAAATGTAATATAAGGTAAAAAAACTCCCTTCCCATACTATTTCGCATGGCCTAAGGTTTCCAAGTTGAAATTAAATAAAACTAAACTATTTTATAATTTACCTGAACTCCAGCCTCAATAAGTTCGAGTTTAGCCTTATCGATATGTTGCTGCTGCTTCTTAGCCAGATCATTCTTCTCCGCAGGTCGAGGGTCTTCTCTTGTTCCCCAGCATACAGTATTCAAATTGCAGATACTGTAGATCGGGAGCAGCATGTACCTGAATGAATCAAATGTATGATAAGTTATTTTCAAAATTATTCATCAATATTTATCTTTGCTAAATTTGAAGAAAAAAAATCACTTCATCTACTTTTTCATTGCATGAAAAAATCATTCATTTACCATTGAATCAATTATTGTATCATCACAGAATTTGATTCTTCTTGAAAAAAAAAACATTAGTTTTTGTTTTTTTTTCTAATTTTTTAAAAACAATTTTCTACTCACATGCAAGGAATGGCCAAGAAGTACAGAATGCCCGGAATGATGCAGGTGAATTCCAGTGGGTGAAGTATGGCTGCAGTGAGGAACGAGGCAATGACTGCGAATAAGAAAATGGAATGTGGGGAAAGGATTCCGTCCTTCTGAATCTGCAACGACGTTCCCACGATGACAGCTGTCATCAACATGGCAAACAGGGCACCGATCACTTGGGCGAATAGTAACTATAAAAAATAAATTAGTTTATTAACCTACATGAAAGACTAGTTTTTATTCTTAATTTGGTGCTGAATAGCATAAAAAATGGTTTATTTTCAAGGTTATTTTCTTCTTTGTGGATGAAAGAATTGAATAAGTGTTGAAAAAATGATTAAATGCTTATTTTTAGAATACTTTTGTTAGCTTAATTTGTAAGAATTAAAATTTGTATTAAATTAAAAAATGACCTGTCTCTCCTGCTTCATCGTCAAGCAAACAATACAGAATATGGTCACGGGAATAATGACGATGAGCAGAGACCAAACGGTGTCGATGTTGAATGAAATGGAAATGGCACCCACGATCATCAGGAAAATTGTGCCCGGGCCGAGAATCGAGGAAATCAGCATCAGCATTTGGTAGACTATGTACCTGGAAATGAAATATTTGAATCATGAAAAGTTCGATCTTCATTTTCAATTAGCTTTTATCTTGTAATTAAAATAAATTGAATTCAGATGTTTCATGCATATAGAAAGTTAATGAAACTAAAATTAATTATAAATCTGATATGAGATAAGTGGAATGAAATTGAGGTAGTAATAAAAAATCTCAATATTTAAAATTTTAAAAAAACTTGAAATCCCCACCAAATACTGATATTCTCATTGACAGATACGACATTCTTGTAGTCCTTGAGCAGATCGTAGATATTCGCGATTGTGGAGGGAATCCATCTGCGACGCTGATTGAAGAACTCGTTGAAGCCTTCTGGGGCGTAGGTCAGGGCGTCGGAAGCTGCACAATATTCGACTCGGTAACCTCTGAAATTTGCTACCTTCAGCATGCTTGAGAATACAAATCTATGAACTTCACAGCAACAATGAATGTCTTTTTCTCGTAAAAATCGAGGAAACTTCGTAGGGAAAATTGAAACACATTCAATTTTAATCAAAAACTACTTGTCCATTTTTGCCTACTGATGATAAGAAAGTTTTAAATTGAAAATGTGACGATTCCATGTTTTCTTTCTAAATCCAGCATTAGACATTTTAAAATGACCTCTGTAGCAACAAAGTGCATAGCCATCGATCCTCTCCCTGATCGTACTGAATGTAGTCGAGAGGTTCTGAGGATTTGGATGCGTACTTCCTCGTCACATTGTCGTCCATCAATGCGTAGCTTCGGAATAGTGAGAAGCAACCTGAATTTTTTTATTTTGAAAAAAATAATCAAAAAGATTAAACCTGGAGAGCACATCACACAACCGATCATATGCTCAGTAGCTTTCTGAAGCCAGTGACCAACCGCGTACTCGAATTTCTGGTACCACACCATCAAGCCTTAAATTTCACAATAAAATAGAAAATATTTTTAATTTTCAGATACGATAAAGATGATTTTTAGATCGAAATCAAGCCATGAGATGGGTAAGATTAAGGTTTTAATAAAGTTTCTGGCAGAATACAAAAATATTGAATCATAAAATTGCTTAATCAATTTTTATTTTTATTTAATAAACGATAAAATATAGACCTGAGCCACGAGGATGAATTCTGCCACAGGCAGCTCCTAGACGACGATTCTTCTTCATCAAATCGACCAGCAGATGGACACAAGGAGGGGTGAAGTCGACGTCTCCATCCAGAGTGAGGATGAAAGTGTTCTCAGAAATGACCTCTTTCCGAGAAGGCTCATCCACTTTCATCATCAGTCTGAAGCCCAGCAGGTAGTAAAGATACATCACCTGAAAATATTTCATTTTAGATTTTATTAATAAAATCCTTGGAAAGCTTTTGCACAATGAAAATTTATCAAATTGAAACACTAGACGAAGATTCATGAAATAATGCCACTACAGTAATGCAGTTTATACAATTGTTCAAAATGATGATCCTATAATGATACGACAAAGACATGTTTTATCTGCGGATAGGAAAAGGAAATGAGATTTGAGGTTCAAACATCATAATTTGTTACCTGACTCCATCTCTTCCTGTGTCGAATTTTATGTTTGTCCTTCAAATGCACCGTCAATTTGTTCTTTCCAGGCATGATGTAAGAAATTCTTCCTCCGTAAGGAGTCTTCATTTTCTTCGGAGATTTCAGGCGCACTTGGGTTTGGTGGACAGCGCTAAAAATCAATTTTTATCATTTTATCTATCATGCCCTTTAAGAATAAATAATCTAAGAAATTAATATGCAAAAAATGAGAAGATTTGGAAAACGGGTTTTTTTAACAATTTGTTTAGTTTCTAACCTAGCAGCCTGATCAATGATTTCAAGCAGTTGTTTAACGAATTTGTTGATCACCGGCTCTCCATACTCATTCACGTCGAACGCATCGTCGAAATAAATATGAGCTTCGAATTCGTAATAATCGGGATCAATTATCTGAAATTCAGATATTTAAAGAAAATCCGAGTTCAATTAAAAATAGTATCATGAAAATACATTTTATCTATCATCTAATGATAAATATGATATGCAATAAAAATTCTATATATTAAAATGGGAGACCTTGAGATATTTCTGTGCATTTCTCCTGGCGCACTGATCTTCATCGAGTCGGAATATGCTCTTCAGCATGCAGATCATCTCGACTGGAGTCTCGTGCCACATCGTACAGCAGGCATAGATCTTCGTGATTGCATCCGCTGAGCTGGCTGCGTCTCTGAACAAGCAACTACATTTTTACAGGTCGAAATTTGATTCCTTCTTTTAAAATGAATGTTTACTCATTGAATATATGATGCAATTCCCTAAATGACAAAACTATAAATGGCATCGAGATTCGACTCATGAAAAAGTTCATGATAGGAAACATTATGGTTCGATATAAACATTGAAATGTCTTACCTAATAAGTCCATTCTCTATTTTGCTACTGCTTGCAGAGCACACAGACGGAGGTGCTTTGGGCGGTTGTAGTCCAGGGATGGTTTCATAGGTTAGGCTTGAGTCCTCCTGGTCCAGTTCCAGATCTTCAGCCTTGATTTTGGCTTTGTCGTCTCGACGTCGGTTGAAAGCCAAAGATTGATCAACGAAGGCTCCAACGTAATAGGGGAGAATGAAGAGTCTGAAAGTTTTAGGTAAGGTAAAATTAAAATCAAACATTTCCCGTTTATCCAGGAAAAGATTGATAATAAAAGCAGTTTTCTGATTAGAATTTTAAAAAATTTCTCGAATTAAAACAATCTTCCGTACTTTTCACTTTTCGCCAATCGTTCATGTTTCGGGTTCCACAGATGAATTGTGATCCAGAATTGAGAGATCAGCCAACTCAACCAAATCCACGTTTGAGGACTCAAGAGGAAATCTGATATGGAAAAGGGCGAGTTGTCACAAGTCCAGAAAAGTTCCTGAAAAATAAGAATATTTTTTCTAAAAGAAAATCAGAGCTTACCACAGTAAGAAATCCGGTTAAGTAGCATGGATTTTTCATTCTCAAATAGCAGGAATTAGAGAGGAGGAATATGGTGGCAGGAACAGACAACGCCACTGGCAATGCGAAACCCATACGCTGCATCATTACCTGAAAAATAAGAGCTATATCATAATTAAAATGATATTAATTTTAAGGCTAAAATATTTGTTTAAAAATAAATAAACCTTACCTTGCAAGCAAATTTACTGCTGTGATAGCATACGAAAACCGCACAGAATTGCACGATCACAATCCACAAGGCGTCGTATTCCATAGTGATTTGGGAGCGTTGAACATAATCAGTGAAAAGCTAAAACACCGTAATTTATAGGAAAAATACTAGATCTACCTGATATTCCGGTATCTGCAGGATTTCATCCTCTTCATCGGGGCTGATTGCTCTTTTCACGCGATAATCTCCTGAATCTACTACGGATATTCCCTAAAATATTCAAATTTAGGAATTTTTGAAGGATGATTTATTTTAAACCTCGTTTGGATTCCAAGGCTTTTTCGTCGTTGGTTTAGCGGGTTTTGGCGCTTCGTAATAGCCATTTTCTCGACTTTCCCTCGCAATGATATCATCAATTCTCTTCTGGAATTTGTCGATCTGAGTCTGGTTCATGTGGTGGCCGGTGACGATCAGGAATTTATTGCCGAAAGGGTCTCTCTGAAAATATATTTTAAAATTTCATAAGCTGAAACTCTTGCATAACACCCATCACTAAACTTAAAAACACATAAAAAAGAAATGTTGCATGAATTTCGCAGTAATTTTTCACAGCGATAATAAGACATACTTGTAACAAATCCTCCAGATTCATTCTGGCAGACATGAACAAGAACATGCAGACAAAGTAGATGCACATCTTCCACAGGGACACGAATGCGTAGGTTTTGGAACGACGCTCGGACAGACGGGATGCGAATCTGATTATACGACATTTAGACACTAACATAGATATTACACAACATTGAAAGCACGTGTAACTCCTCATTATTTCACAAATTAATAATAGGCTAAATTGAAAATGAGGTGGAATAATGATGGTTTGCAACCAGTGTATAATATACTTCCAGGATAAATAATGCGAAAAGTGTATTAATGAAGACTGACTTTGCCATGCTCCTAATCGGAGGAAATACAGAATCTGCATGGACGAAATTCTGCCACCAAGCAAGAGAAATCAAAGTCAGAGAGACGGGAATTGTGATCATGTGTTTTTGAAGATTCGGCATGAACATCTGGAAATACTATTTTATTATTTTAATAAATGGCATGATTTTTAATCTAAATATGGACGAATAAAGTCATTTAGAATTAGATAAAAATTTACCGGAAAAGCCCAAAAACTGGTGCTCTGCGCTGCAATCGCTGCGATGTCGATAAGTACGAGAATCAGAGCGATTTTCGACGGTTTTCGACTCAGCAACGACAAAATTGCCGGGATGAAGCACATTGCATTTGTCAGTTGTGAGGCTGAAATGTTATAATTTATACTTCTCCAAAAATTTCTAATTTTTAAGACGAATATAAAAAACACCTGTAATCGCATCCAAGTCAGGAAATATCCGAAACACCAAAATTCCAACTCCAATCGCATGTAGGGATTCAATTATTAAGACCTAGAAAATTATTTATTAAAAGAGGTCGGTAAGAAATGAATTGACCACAAGAAACTGCATCAAAGTTGGTCGTTTGACATTCTTGAACATGGTCCTATGCAGGGAGCGAATGAAGCACATAGCCTCTGGGGCGCAAACAGCCATCAGTGTTGCCCAGACCCATTTGACAATATGCCCGTTTTTTATGTGTACCGTATTCTTGGTGGACTCTAAAAAATTTTGCACTTTTTATATGATCCAAAATTTTTAGATTTGTTAAATTCAGCGAGATAAAAACTGATCTTCATTATAATAGTATCGAAAAAAAAGATGCATCAAAATCTTGAATTGGACTCTTATATATGATATAACTTCATAATCATGAAATTTGTATGTCAAGTTTAAAAAATCTAAAATACCTCGAACAACCGCATTACAGATTGTCATCGTGTGCTCTCCCCAGCCAATTGCCGAAGTCATCAGCAGAAATGATGCTTTGGCGACCACGGCAGAACCCAAAGTCAAACCGAACAGAACCAGGAATGTCGACAGTTTGAGAACTTGTAGGGAGGCATCGTGCCAAAAGCCTGAAAAAGCAATTTTCCAAGTTTTTAAAATGAAACATGTTGTTTACTTTTCTAGCTTCATAATATATTGAGAAAGAGTTCAAGTGAACTCTGCTACTGGGTCAACAAACAAACAAACAGAGAAAGATAAATATGAGCTGGAAGATGGGAAAAACACGGTCATAAACCTTTACAAAAGTAATATATTTTCACATCTTTTGTTGTTGAACAATATCATGACTTTCATTTCTGATATTTATTTTATAGTTATTTCCTATACATATATTTGACTATTCTTCAATATCGTATTCATTTCCTATGATTTCAAAGGAGCACGAATCGAATGTCGGTGACAAGGAAATTGCACTAGACACAGACTCATTCCACCTCACTCATTCCGGCAGCCAACCGGGCGAGTAACTGGACGGACGAAGGAAGAAGAGATTGGACAAAGGAAGGGACTGGGCAGAGACTATCAGGCAAAAAATGAGAAGGAAGAAAAGAAGGAATCAAAGTTTGAGCCGCGCATTAGAGATCGACGAGAAAATGCACGTGAAGAATGAAGAGGATCACGCAGAATGAAATAATTAGAAAAAAAATTGAAGGAATTCTTACGGTTTTTTTTTTCTAAACTTCACGTTTTTTTGGAAAATTATAATAGAAAAATATTCACCATGACCAATCCGATCGGGTTTCGGTGGTAGCAGCCGAAAAATGTCCCATCCCTTGTTCTCGATGACCGTTCTGAAAAGAGATTGATCGTAATTATTTTAATTTTACAAAATTCAATTTAGACTCCTTTTTGTAAGAAAGATATATGAAAAAAGTTTTGGCAAAACAAACCTAAGAATATTTAGATTGACCATATTAGCAGTTTGATTTCAGTCAATCAATGATGAATGATGAAATATCCTTGATCATTTTCAGATCAATAAGAATTTTTCAGAAGAAACTAGGAAAGTTCAGAAAAATCGAGAAAAGAATGACCGTTCAGTTATTTTGCTGCTGTTCGTGACATGAGCGGACCTGCCTAATGCTAATGCTGCTCATACAGAAGGAGAATAAGAATAACACAGGAGCAGAAATAACAGAAACAGCTTATTTTGCATTTCGCACATCTTTCTTGTAGAGGCTAGAGGATGAACAATGGAGAAGTTGAGCATAAAAGCAAATGAAACAGAAAATGCGAAGAGATTGACAGTAAGAATAATTTTTTGATGTTATTTCTATGATTTGCAATTCATTATGATAGGATGATATCGCATAAATTTAAGACCTATTATTAGTCCAAGCTTCAATGAATATCATAATGTAATCATCGTGACGAAAGTATGAAGCCGTATGAATTTAGCAACATTTACTCATCATGGAATTTGTGATATTACGATAGTCCACAAATAATAAATAAATTCATGCTAATTGATAAAGTCCAAAATTTCTCAAAGTTTCTTACGCCGAATTCTGCTCTGACGAATTTTCCTTCGTCTTTGCTGGTAGCGGATTCGTTCCGGAAATGTCCTGCGTTTTCAACCTAGATTTATCGTCATCCGGTGCTAATGTGCTGCTACAGGACTGGGACTGTGTGGAATTGAAATAATACGCTCCTTTATTCGGCTGTGCAGTTGTTGCAGTAACTGGGGCTTCAGGTTCAGTATGTCGATCTAGCGTCGTTCCTCGAGAAATCACGGAATGTTTATCCAACGTGTTCATTTAGACGACTATAGTAAGCCAGAATCGGGAATTTGTTCCGATAGAAAATCGAAATAGAAATGGTAGATGTTTGATGCTCTCCTTTCAAAGATGAATTCTTTCAATTAAAAATGGCCAAATACAGTATTCTTCCACTGACAAATGAGAACTTGATCTTCAAACAGTATGAATAGTTTACGGTAATCCAAATATTAGGAATCAATAAATTTGCCTGCCATTATAGGGTTCAATTAACGAATCGATATTTGAGCTTGATGACTGAAGAGATGGGGAGAGCGCGAAGAAAGAGGCTTGGAGGCAGAAGCAGAGGGGTGAGAGGAGAGGCCACTGTCCCTCTGCAGTTAGAAGAAGATAGTGTCCTCTGTGTGTTTTCTTCGACTCAAGTGCTTTTCGAAACGGAAGCTCCTTCGGTGCAGGGCTTAGTCGAAATAGAATGGAATAGATGGATGCAAAGAGGGGAAGAAAGTACACCTGCTGAGAAGGGAAAAGAAGCTTGATAAAGGTGTTATGAAACGGAGCTGTGATTAATCTTATTTTATAAGGTGTTATCTGCCAAGTTGGTTACTGTACTGGTTAATAGATATGAGTTATGAGTTATCATTATTTTTCCTACAATACTTCTATAGAGAATTACGATACGAAAGATATTATCTAATGAAGACATTAATATTTTAATGAAGTACTAAGTTATATGTATCATCTGTGAAGATCGCTAGTATATCATCCCTCAAATTTAAATAATCTATAATTCTTCCACTGTTACATCTAATAAAGTTTGTCGTTTTTACAAACATTTTTAGCATTGTCCACGCATGAATCACAGTTTATTCTATTTTCCTTGTGCCATCCACAGTACATTATTGTCTCATCGAATAGACAATGGACATATGGAAAAGTGAACCGGAATTCCGGATTTGCACTTCGCCATTCTCTTCTCTTCTCTCTTTCAATTCAATATGTGTCCGTCTGTCTGTATATTCTTTTTCACTTTTTCATATTCTTCTCGTTTCTGTTTCAATTTGAAGAGAAATGAAAATATTTCACAAAAGCTGAGTGGTCAGATGAGCAAGTGTGATTTTAGACCGAAATTTAGAAGTGAAAATTTTCAGTTTAGATTTTTAGATAGTTTTATCAATTCTTTAGCTCATTGTCTATAAAATTGTTAATTATTTTTAGATACGAATAGAATTTTAGCTTTCATAATTTCCCAAGATTTAGAAATTTTAAATTAGAAAATTCATCTTTAAATTAATTTAGATCTTCTTCAAATTGAAACGAATTTCCAGTCACGTAAGCTTTTCTCGCGGTCAAAGTGGACTGTCAATTCGTTTGAAAATGGTTTTTGACGGCTAGAGTAAATAAGTGAATCTCTAAATATGGTAGCGAGAAAAGAAGAGAAGAAAAACCGCATAGTTGTTTAGAAGAATTACAGACTGAATGGATAGAACAAATACAGAAAAAGCCTACAGACAAAAGAAACGAGCTGAAGCGAATACAGAAAAGCGAAGGCAGATTGAATTTCAGCCCAAAACCGTCATTCTCGAATTTCTACAGGAGAATTAGCGAAGAACAAAAGATTCTCTAAAGGAAATCAGAAAATTGAAGAAAGTTCTAAACCGTTGATCGAATGCAGCTTCTAAAGAGGATTTAGAAAATGTATGAAAGGGTCCGGATAAAGATTTTTTAAATATAAATTAAAAATATAAAGCTATAAGAAAAATTTGTTAAAAATATCCCACAGTAAATAAATTGAAAATTTAGAATTAAAAAAATAAAAAATAACCTACCCTTCAGTAGTGTAGATGATAGTCGCGTCATCGTTTTGAGCCGCACTTCCTCCGACTCCTTTTCTGTCCATCTTGCTGGACTGGCCTGATTGAGAGTGGCTCTGAAAACATTCTACAGTTATTTGAAAAAAAACAGATCGCATTTTTTATTTAGATTCTTCATTAATCTTATATTATGGAAAAATTTTCATGTTACGTTTAAAATGCAAATAAAAATGGCATATTTGTCATTTGGAAAGTCATTTTTTTTATTATAATTTTTCCATTTCACTGACCCCTCTTCACCTTCGAATTTCTACCGTATCCACTCAAAATTCCAAAAAAAAATCAGCAATTTATTGGCACAGATCGGAGCACAATCGGGAATTGTTGAGATGAAGTGGATTGAACTGATAGAATGATATAGGATTAGATTAAAAGTCGAGAAATATCCGGTCAGATCAAAATCAACTAGAAGAAATCCGCTGAGCTCATTGAAATCCTCTAATCCGGCGGGTCAAATGAAAGATTTGGAAGGAAGCGGCGATTTGACAGCACAAATGGTCGAGAGAAAACGATATTTGCCTGCACAATCGGGACCGAAACTGATTGGAGGAAATTCGCGCGATAAATTGAGGAAGGAAAAAACCGCAGACATAAACAGGAAGCAAACAAAGGCAAGAAACGATATATTAGATGTGGTGGATATACCAATGGACCGAATAAATGAAAGTCAACATGAAATTTAATAAATTCCCAAATTTAGGGTAGGCCCTGCAAACACATTTCTCATGGCTATTCTATGGGAATAAAAACCATATCTGCGAATAGATATTGGTGTAACTTCGATGTTTTGTTCATTAAAATTTTCCAATCAAATACGAATTTTCATAATACCTTGAAGAACAACGCATTGAGCATCTTATTTTAGCCGAATATTCAATCAAATTTAGTGATTTTAGGATGAATTCATGCTATTCTTATTGAAAAGAATAATGATTCTTCTGTCAAAGGCAGAACTCGGAAGACAAGAATTGATTGTTAAGGAAAGACAGAAAACGCTGTTCACAGACCGAGAAACGACGCTGGATTACACGAGATTAGAACGATTATTTTTCTGGAAGTGGTGAGAAAGGACAAAGAGGACAGACACACAAAATTCATACCATGTTCTGATAGGACAATTAATAAAAGCCACAAGTAAACCAAGATAAACTTAAATCGAATATGAACTATGGTAGTAGTGACAATAAGATGTTGTAATTCAATTAATTTGAGCAATTTTAGTGATAGAACGTAAAATGCGCGCAATGTTCGTATAAGCCAATTGAAGAGGAAGTATCATTGCATCAAGAAGATGCAGATTAAAGATGGATTACGGTAGAAATTTAGGCAATTTTGGACATAAACTGATGTAAGGTTAATAAAGTTAAAATGATTTTCAAAATCTTACCTTAGTAGAACTCGCAGCCTTGCTGCCCGCTTTCTTGCCTAGAGTCTCACAATCGTAGTACTCTTCCTGTTGACCGATGACGTTCAAAGGGACTTGGTAGCCATAAAGCGACTCCTGAAATACAAAAAAAATTATTTTAATTTTAAAAATTAACCTCACCATATCTCCTACTGCATTGCCCGGTTCACAAATCGGACTCATCTTGCTAATATCGCTGCTCTAATTCATTTTGCAGAAGAATGTCATGCTGAAACTGAAAAATGCTTTCTGTGGCAATTTGGAAAAATAGTTGCATCACAAAATCGTTACATGAAAATAGTATAGGATTTGTCAGGGAAAAGATTCCCTTCCTTTACCATTTCGTATACAACGATTCAACTATTGCAACTATCTTCCAGGTTGCCCTTTCAGTAAACTTCATTAAATTAAAAATTCATTCATTTCTAGACTTTACTTAATATTTACAAAAGCAGCCTTAAAATAAATGAGGTTTACAATAATCCCAAAAAATAATAATGTTGCAGAAAGCGAAGAAACACGAAAAAATACGTGAGAAAAGTGGCCCGATTCACAAGAGCAGATTCGAGAGACGATGCAGCAATTGGAAGATATCTTCAACGCTGCGCATTTCTCCATTGCCCATTGGCGCAGTTTGCTCTTCTCACTTCCTTTCTTTCTTTTCCCGCACTATTTCTATCTGTCCACTCAAATCCTATTTCTTCGTCCACTCAACATAAACTCATCGTTTTCAGTGTAGACACTAGCGTAAAACAGGTTCACTATTATCATTTGATTTGAAAAATATCTAAAAAAAATTGAAATGTTCGTACTATATTCTACAGTTTTGCGCGGATTTTGCAGTGTAAAGGCAAGAGTAAATGACGTAGCGTGAAATGTCGTGATCTTGCAGGCAGCCAAAGGGGATGAAGGAAATGTGCGTGAAGGAGAGCAGGACACGAGTTGGCAGGACTCGGACAAGACAGGAGTCAGGGAGTTGGCTTGGCGATCCTCGGAGCGAGGCGCGAGCCGGTCCTCCCCCTTCCTTCCG
>LIAE01007402.1:43835-80536 GCA_002287525.1 Diploscapter pachys
CATACAGTGTGGACACTTACACAGGCTCTCCTGTGCGTCTAGTTGCTGTGAAGAGTGAAAGTACTCGAGCGGACAATGTAGGCTCTCAGAGAGTGACAATAGTGACAACAATTACATCAGAAAAGTACGACACTACATACTGTCTTCGAGTATTTATCATGTCACACGTGTCGGAAAGATAGATATTTTCTGCGTCTTTTAATCAAATAAACTTGTGATGGACGGTTAGTACGATGATGAAATGTTGCATTATTGTTAATCTTCATTTATTTATATGTCATGCATCAAAGATGGATTTTGTATCTTTCGGATCAAATATTTTAAGTTTAGATCTAGAGTTGATATTTAGTTTTTCTTGAAGATCAGCTTGAAATTTATATGGAAAATGCATAAAGCTGGATACTTTGCAAGATTTATGCAACAATTAAACTAATGAAAGTGAAATGCATTGAATTGGATGTCTAATTCAGATGAACAGATGAATGATATGCATATTAGTGAAAGGAACGGGTCAACTTTCATTTCTCAGGTTTCACTTTTATATTTCTCATTAAAATGACCAATTTAATAATTCCTAAATTTGCAATTATATTACTTCTATTAGGACTTTATCAATGCTATTGCGAGGTAAATTTGAATATTGTTGCTTAATTCAGAGCTTTCTGATTCAGATTATGCCGAGGTTGAAAAGTATCGAAACTTGTCATAGATATTGGGAGTGCCTAGAAGAAAAGCATACTCACGAACAACTCTGCGACAAGATGAAGATCAAGATTGAGGTAGTCAAATGTTCTTTTAAAAAATAAAATTAAAATATCCAGCCAAGAAAAGGTGATGCCAAACAATGTCTGGAGGCAGTTCGAGAGGAAACCACGAAATTGGGCAGAATGGCCGAAGCAAAGAGGAATCTGGAGGTGAAATGCGTCCAGAAATCGAGTTTATACAACAAGACACTGAATGAACAGAAGGTAATAATTTTTGAGACATAGTTTTATATCCTTGAAAATTTAACACCCTTCTTGAACATGCTTTCTTCATGAGGATCAGCTTATCATGTATTTTAATTGGCTGAATTTTCAGTCCAGGTACTGTCAAACCTACGTAAATTCCGACCGTCTGGCAGCAGCAAGAAATTTGACGGAATGCAATTTGAATGTCGCGAAAATTGACAACAGATGTATTGCTTTGAGAATTTGTTGTGAACCTGCTATTAGGTAAGTTGAAGGGGGGAAATTCTACTAATGCTAGTTTTTTTTAGAATAATACTGATAATATATGTGTAAATTTCATATTGTCGAAATTTTGAAATAGGAAAAAATAATTCAGATGCGAACAGAGCAGCCAGCATAGTGAAGTCGGTAGGACGATCGAGGGTTTGAACGGAGAAATCGAAATCAAATTGGCTGATTGTAGGGAGAGAAAGGGCGGAGGTTCTAAGAGTTCTATGATCATGGAAAAAATTAATTTTTTCAGAATCTAAAATTAATAGACCCTCTAGAAAAAATGACAAATCACCAAATATCAATGAAAATCCGGCTCAACAAAGTGTTACACAAAAAATTCCATTCGTCCTATGCGAAAAATATCTGGAATGTCAGCGAAGTCTCATTGCGATGCGAAGTACTTGTAGTCGACTGCAGGCCGAAGTTAATGCTGGATCGGATACAGTAGGATTTTTAATCATATTTAACTCTGACTTTAAAAAAATCTTACCTTAAAATTCTAAATTTTGATCAGCATGATAATTATCATCAAATTTATATTAATTCCAACTTCAACATCTAAAATTTCAACCTCTAACAACTCGATTTTTAGATCTGGACCGAGCACCTACTTGAACAACAGCCCATCGACGGCAGGGATGCGTTCTGTCGAAGCAGATTCTCGTTGTGGATCGATGAAGTCAGAAGGAAGAAGGAGTCCGCTGTGCAGTACATGAAGAAATGCGTCAATGTGGTTGACATTACGAAGGAGTTGTTAAAGATTGAGGTAAACCTTTTTAAAATCAGTTGGAATCATACAAATCGGATAAATAGTTTAATTATATCAAATCTCAGACATTTATATATTAAAATTAGGCATAATGCACCCGAAATGAATTAAGATTTTTTGAATGTAGAAAATAAAATCTAGTATCAGATATGATTTAAATTTTGATAAATGATTTCTTCAGCAAAACCCCTGTGATATCGAAACTATGATGTCTGTGAGAGTGAACTACAAAATCGATCTATTGAAAGCTGAAAATTGCAAGGAGGAAATTTTGAAGCAGAGGTCGAATTGTCTACAATTGAGGGACTGCTGTATACAGGCTGATGTGTGAGTTGATTTTTCATGAAATTTAAAAGTGAAGTTCAAGCTTCATTCTAAACTTCATTTCAATTCAATTTTAGTTAACGTTAGATTTGTCAAATTCCTTAATTTTAGATGCGAAAGAAGCGCCCTATATGGCGTTTTGGCTGATGAGTATCTCATTGCAAGGAGTGAATTGCTAGATTCGCTCAAAGCCTGCTACTTCCAAAGCAATAATCATCTCAACAAATTGTTATAAAAAAAAGTTAAGATATTTTTATATTGGCCAAAAATGTGCAATTTTAATAAATAATAAAAAATGATAAGTCCTTATTATTTATTCAATCTCAACAAAGTTGCACAAGAAAATAAATACTTGATTCAATTCAGAAAGATGTTTTGAGAAGAAAATGAGAGTGTTAAAAATTGCTGCTGAAAGATGGTATCATGAATGATAAAACTTGATGTGCCGGTAAGAATAATGAAAGAAATAAAGGGTGAAATGGTAAAATTTTAACGTTTAAGAAAAATCTAATTTAAAGAATGTTCCTTCTAATAAAATGTGATTTTTCATAACTTGCTAAAATCAGATAAAAACAAAAACATGTACATGACCTAGAATAAATAGTGTAGCTTATAAACGAGGTAGGTTTACCTAATTTTTCCTGGTTGATTGAGAATTAGCAGTCATTCCGAAGAAATGTAGGCAGCATAGTCGAGAATGAAGATCAGGTCTTCTTGGCTGAAAAAATCTATTCTTTAATCTTATATAAATTATTCAAATCATGTTCAGAATAGCCTTCAAAACTTTTTTTTTTTCAAATTCAATCTTCTTTTTCATAAACGATATTTTTCTAAAGAAATCGAATCGTTTTTTGTTTGCAATTTCCTAACATCATTTTTATCTAATTTTATATAGAAAGATGAATAATATTTCAACAAAAATATCCTAATATAAATTTTCGTATCAGCAAATAATTTTAAAAATTAACCTGAGCGCCTGCTCGATGTAGTAGAAGCAGATGAGGTCATGCCGCTTGAGCAAAGCGATGAGCAGACAGAGCTTCTCGAACAGCAGTCTCTGACAAAGGATATGGATGGACGAGGCGCCTTTCAGGTAGAACTGAAAATATAGTCAGATTCAAAATTATCTATGCATAAATATCACTTTGAGTTTTCCGAAAAATAGCCATAATTTTGAAGAAAAATTTCTCAAATGGGTTCTTTATCAAATTAAAACAATCTAAAAGTAAATAAATCAATGAAATTTTGAATTTACCGATTTCGTGATCTCCTTTTCCTGCTCTTCAGTCCTGGCGCATTTGTGGTACTCCTTGAGCGTCAGTTGAATGTTGCACCAGAAGAGCTTTGTGAGGCATCGCGCCAGGTCAGCGTCCATCTCATAGATCACTTGCCTGCAAATTTTAGGAATTTTGAAGGAATTTTATATGAAAAATTTGCAAAATATAGAATAAAATATTAAAAAAATAGAAATTTGACAAAAATCATGCGAAAAAATGTAAAATGAGAATAATACCGAATAAAATATTTTAAAAATTGCAAATTTCTACATGAAATTATCCTGGTCCATGACGTGTCTGACGAAATTGCGCCTCTGCTCTGCGTACGCCGAATCGTCATCTTCATCTGATTTCTGAAGATAGAAATTCAATTTTTTCATAAAGATATGATTTGATAAAAATTTGAATCACAGCTCACACAACTTCAAATTGAAAATGCACGGAGATCAAGTCAGGATACTTTTATCAATTTTTAGATTATCTAACCTTTTCCTTGATTCTTTCAGGCTTCCTTCTTTCTTCAGGGCTATTCCCCTCATCCTGTGTCAAGTTGAGCCTAACCGATTTGAGCTGTCTGTAATGAAATGCAAAGTTCATTGGAAATTGGAGCTAATTTTAATCCTATAGCTTTATTGATCATGAATTTTTGTACCTGTTCATTTGTTCGAGACTTTCCGAAGAAGACAGGCTTGCAGATTTATTGGCGATGATCGTGGAGATTACCTTCTTCGGCGCGGGCACAAATGTGGAAGTGCTCGGCTGGTCCTCATCCGCAGAGCAATTTGCAGATAGGTCGACGTTCGAAGTCTGCGAATCAATCATTTACAAATTCAAAATAATTCTTAATTGTAAAGATACATTCTTTGAAAAGAAGTCAAATAAAACAAATTAAAATATGTTTAGCTGAAATGAAATTTGGATCTTTTAAAATACAAAAATGCTTGCATAAGAGGGGACGAGGACTCTCTTATTGGTAATCAAAAGAGCTATCGAAGTGACCATATTTACCTGCTCTATCTGCCCGGGAGTCTTCACGACCAGCATGCATCCAGCCGATTCTTCGTTGTCATTTTTCTGCTCAGGCTCAGGTTCAGTCTTCACTTCCATTTCCATTTTTTTCTCCGGTGGATTTTCACCTTTGACTTCTTCTTCTTCTTTCTGAAACAAATCACTAATTTAGGAAATCTTGTAAAATAGCAGATTTGTAACACCAATAAACAACAAATGATGAAGTAATGAAAAATAGATTCTTTTAAGAGTTCAAATTTTTTTTTGAAAATTAATTGAAAAAATTCAAATTTTAAACTACATATCATCATTCGATATTAGCATGATGTAAAAGAGATGAAATCGTAGAAAAATATCGAATTTTTGAAGAAAAAAATCTAATCAGTGCCTGAACAATATTTTCCTCCGGTTTCGCTTTTTCAGATTTCGGCATTTTCGGCTCCTTTTTCTCCTCCCAGACGATCCACTTGACCATTTCTTCGGACTGTTCGAGCAGTCGTTTTTCGGCTTCCGCCTCCTTTTCCTCGGCCTTTTCCGCTTCGGCTCCCATTTTGGCCTTGCTCCAGATGACGACTGAAAAATGTCTTCTTGAAATTTGAAGAAAATAGTTTTTGACAAATCCACGTGTTTCTTTATCGTTATTATTTCGCGTCAAATTGTATGAACTTTCAAGAAAAATCTATGATGAGGGCATTTCCTTCTCAAATTCCTGCAATTGTTCAGAGAAAAATTATAAAATAAAAAATCTCCAATTCCTACATTTCTCTTCGCTCTCCTTGGAAGTGCTTGCTCTCGCCATTTCTTCGTTCTTCTCTTTCGCCTGTTCGAATTCCGCTTCCACGGCAGTCGATTTCTCGTTGGGTTTGCCATCTTCTGAGCATAGCCATTTCTGCAGTGAGTTGAGCTGATCGAGCAGGAACGTGCTGAACACGATCAGGTACATCGGGCGATCCATCTGGAAATTTTAATTTTTATTCGAATGTTAAAATTTCCAATTCTTATTCTTTTTCTTTTATCCATAAATAATGAAAAATTAGAAGGAAAAGCTATGCTTTGATATAAATTCCGATATAGAAAGATCAAAATTTACCTTCAAATCCGCAATCACATCAGCCACGCCAACGACCTGTTCGTAGAGCTTCAGAATCTGCACCTCGACGGTCTTGATCTTCTGATTCCTTTCTTCGTCCTCCTTCTTTTTCTCTTCGTCATTTCCATTCCCACTGTCATTCTCCACGGGTCGATTTTCTTTTTCTTCGGACCCAAGACGATAAAGCTTTTCAAGGGTGTCCATCTGAAAAATGATATTTAGTATGAAGATGATCTTTTCTCAATTTTAATTTAAACTTTTCCTGAAAAAGGCATATTTGACGGGAAAAATTTAGGAGTTTCTGTCTAAATAGACAATAAATATCGAACCAATGAATCATACTTCTTTAGAAAAATGAACCGTGCTGACTTCACAGAACGTCTGCAGAAGATTGAATGCGGCAGTTTTGTAGCATTCCATGTCTTCCACTTCGGAATCGATCAGCTGAAAAGTCGGTAAAAATTGAACTGTAAATCTGTCCTACAGCACAGAAAGCCCTGATGGCGGCCTGCAGATAGATGCGAATGTGGATGATCTGATTGAATCCGGTCACGAGCGCAGCAGACATGAATGCATCGCCTTCGCCGTGTTTCTCAAGCGAGAGCTTCAGGAGCTGGAAAACTCGTTAAAATTGATTTTTAATTTTCTCATGAATTCGAAAACTTGAAACTAAAAATGTTTTTAAAAAATCTCATTAAATTAAATTGAAGATAAAAGCAAAGTCAAAAATTTGAAAATACTTGGACTAGTTTGGTGATGAAAGGAAGGATTCGGTTGATATGAGAGCGAACGGCGTTCGTGGCAATGATCGAATCGACCAGAGCCATGTCTAACAGAGAGGCCAAAAAGGGGCTCTCGAGTCGGGGAAGGAGTTCTGCAAGAAAAATCGTAAATAAATATCGGATCAAAAACTAAAACAGTTTGGAAATTAAAAAATGCAAATGAAGGATTACAAGAAATTGCTCCTACTTTTTCTCAACTCTTTTGTATGCAACGTTATTATCTCGGGATACTGTAGACTTCATCCAGAATATAGTGTAAATTTAGTATTTAATTTTTCACAAATTCACAAATGACAAACCCCGCATAAGGAAATTGATGGCGAACTGGGAATCGAAGAGGGCGAATTCGAACAGACCGCGGAGCATGTCTTCGTCTGTCGCATTTAAGAACAGTCTCCCATATTTCATGCTCGTCTTCTTGTTCAGCACCAACTCTTTCGACAGAATTTCCTCAGGAAGCTGAAAAATGGTTCTTTTTCAAAGGAGAAAATTTGTGATACTTTCATGAAATGAAAATAGTGAAGAAAGCCTTACAAACGTGGAAATGGGTCCTCTTGCAGCTGGAACAGCCTGTTCGAATTGAGACGACGATGGACCATCGAAGAATGGCGACATCGGGACCTGAAAAATCGATCTTCCTGAAAATAAAAAATGAGTGCAAATGCATTCTTCTAACTTCTTAAGAAAAAAAGAAAAATGCTACAAGCCATGATAATTTCAGATCTATGAAGTAATTAAAACTACTATTCGAAAAATCGAGTTGATTAAAAAAAATAAAGACTGCAAACGCTCATTCCACTGAACTAAAAATTGATAAAATGCTCGAAATTAGACAATTTTAGACTTTCAAATTTTGCTGAAAATTTTTTTTTAAATCCCACCAGCGGTAGAAAACCTCGATCCTGCTCTTTTTGCACAGTATCCATGAAATCCTGAACCCTCGGCAATGGGGAGGCGCTCAGGCGAATCGGGATAGGGGGCGGCGGGAGACTAAACAAATTCTGCTTCAAAAGTTCAAACGTTGAAAAATTTCAGATGGATGCCTGATACTCGAAAGCAGAAACTTTTCATTCTATCTATGTGTTATATTATTTTCAAGGACAAAAATGAAAGGGAAAAGATCTTGAGAGTCGAAATTGTTTGGAACACCCTGTTTCGCCCTCCCTGATCTTTCTCGTCTTTAAATGTGTTGCTATTCGGAAAGATGCTAAGGATAAAAGCTACCTGAAATTGGCTGAGGGCGGAGATGCGATTTGCAGCTGAAATAACGAAGGCAGAGGGAGTCGAAAGGCCTGAAAACAGATTTTACTGTCTTTTCTAATTGAAGCCTCTCCAGGGGTATCGGAAAAATAGAAGTCCCGGACCCTTATTAGAATAAATACGGTATTTTATTTAAACCCGAAGATAACCTTAACTTTAGGCTCAAAATGTGGACAAAATTTTGATCCAGGGTTAAATCTAGCCCTAGAATTGAATAGTTTATGAATTTGGTACCTGAGAGGTGAAAGGAGGAGAGCTGTAGGGAGGTGGAGGTTCGTTCGAGGAGAACAGCACCTGCATTGGGGGAGGTCTGAAACATAGCCCGATTTGAATACGGCAGTTGAAAGGTTATCGGAGTGAAACATTTAAAGACGTGTAAATTTTTCTTTTACAAAATGTTTATTCATTTTGCCGAAGCCTCATGTTCGAATGGAATTTGAGTAAATGTCCCCCAAAATGATATAACAAGCAAACTGGAACGAGTTATGAAAGTTTTTTTGTTGTGTTCGCAAGTTAGCAATTTGCTGAATAATTCTAAAACTCACATAGTCCGAAATGGCAACTCGACTGGGAGCGGACCTGGCACTGAAGAGCCGGGGAGCGAAAGCAGGAAGCAAGGTGGGGGAATCGGGTCGACTGAAAAGTTTTTTTTTTTTTTCTTCCTAGCCTTATTATTCCCACTGGGTGGGGTCGGCTACCCTCAGCCTGTAATGGGACAGTCGGCCTATCCTAGCCACACAGGACTAGTGGCCCGAACCGAGGACAGACTGTTATTGTGAGCAACAGCCGAGGAAATTTAGGCGAAAAAAAAAACGTGGTTTTATCCACTACCAACATTACTTAACCCCCTTGGTTTGGGTGAGGAGCGGGGGGCGAACTTGAGCCCTAGCTGTAGGCAGTAACACACAACCACTGCGCTACGCCGCCCCTAATCGGGTCGACTGAAAAGTGATTTTTAAAATTTTTCAAATGAAATTCCTTTCGAATTTAACGGAATTTGCATTACTTTTTTCTTGGAAATGTTAAAAATTCCATTTTCCTTACTGTAGGAAGAATTATATTACTGCATCTGGAAAACAGTTCAATTTTGCTTGAAGACAATTAGATAAATTTTTAAAAATTTTAATATTTTGACGATAGAGGCTATTTGGATTTTTTGCGACCAGGCGGAATAGAGTGTAGAGCTAGGAGGGTTGCGGGAAACGCTCTCTCACTTTGCGCACTTTCGCCTGGTTGCGAAGTCGCGAAAAATCCAAGTTGTCGTGATGAATGAACTCACACTGGTCATCCAACTCCATGGGCATCGACACGTTCGAAGGAATCTGCCCGGCATACAGTAAGGGGACTGGCTCGGGCCACGGAAACATCGACGGGGGCGGGTCGAACAGCGAGTCCGGCCGGTTCATTCTGAAATTTGGAACTTGTCGAGGATTTTTAATCGAATACAAAGTGGCGTAAACTATCCTAAAAGTATTCTTTCAAAAAAAAATAATTGATCAAGAAACTAATTTTTGAAAAGCGATTTTGGATGGTTCATTCTGAAATCCGACAATTTGACGAATAATTTCATAAATCTGATTTCTTACCAATCATACGCACTTTTATACTCAATTTATCAAACTTTTTCTTTGATAAAATCAGAAAACACGGTAACATAACTCTAAAAAAAAGTGAAAAGCGAAAGAAATTGAGTTTTTTTTCAGAAGCATGATCAGGCAGTCTTATTTTTCGAAAAAATCAATAAAAATGAAAATAGTATGGAAAAGGGTTATTTGGAAACTGCAAGACCGCGAAACAAGATATAGGCGAAATAATATAGGGTTAAATCGAAGATAGGTTCGCGATATGTTTATATTATTGTGATGAAAGGTCGAAAGTAAACAAAAGTTGGCTGGGAATTCCTAGCGTTCCATATTGATAATATCTTGCAAAAATACTGAAAACGAGCAAATAATAATAATTTGCTGGGGAAATCTTTACTTCTATTCCCGTTTTCCCACAAATTGCAATCTTTCTAGCTTCTCTGCACTCTCTCATTCATAAATCTCTCGCTCAAAAAAGTTGCAAATTATGGGAAAACGGGAGTACCTATTAGTTACTATTATTAATTGTCGTAGGGGAAATAAACACTTCCCTGATTTCACGCACCCTATTTTGCTCAAGTCTCGTATCATGATGCCGTAAGGTTTCCATATGACCCTTAAAAGTTAAATGAACTTTTAAAATGAATTTAGATATGGGCATATCGTATTACAGTGTGTGGCCCGAACACTCAGTTTTTGACACTTTATTTCCTGACTAAAAGTGCAATTCAGGTAGAATAGTGAAATTTTTAATGATTATGATATTTATATATACAGTTCCCATTGAATTTTAGCGCTTAAAAGTTCAAAATCGTGAAAAATCGAAGACGAAAAATATCACGGTGAAGACTTTGGCACGAAAACCAGACAATAATCAAATTCAAAGGAATAAAATCTATAACATCGCGATTCCGAATAACGATAATAATGTTGTCTGATAGATGGAACAATTTTATACTAATTTCTTTTGCTTAATAAACTTACGGGTATTTTGGGTTTATTATTCTACTTTGATTTTTATGTTCAAATATTTGTTTATTTTAAGTTTCTCTAGATTTTGTAGTGAAGTTTTGATCTCAAGAAGTACATATTTGCAGCAGGTGAATTTGTGCTGATTAATTTTGAGAAAATTATTTCCATAAAAGGAAAAATATCGACACAAAAGTTCATACCCATCATATCACAAACTGAAATGATAACATTTTCTTAATATAGAAGACAACTCGGAAATGTCGCAATTTTGCAGTGTCTCAGCTTGACGAGATAGTAGGCAAAAGCGAAAGAGCATTTCCCTACACTCTCCTCACTCTTAACCCTATTTCGTCAAGCTGCGACATGCGACATTTCCGAATGGCCTTTTTGATTATTTATGTCGTAGCATTTTCGTGAATTGCCATATATTTATTCTGGTGCATAAGGTGGATCATATAGCGATATCAGCTTTTCGACCTTGTCATATAGCGGATGATCAGTACCGTTGAGGACTTCCATCATGACCATTTCGGATGTGACCAAACTACTACCTGCTTCTTGCATACGGCTCAGCCCGTATTGTCTGGAATTATTTAGACCTTGAAAATTGAGTTTGAAAGTCTTCTTCTTACTTGTCTATGGCGACTCGACTTCCAATTGCGTTCACGACCGGGAAGACGTTGCAATTCATCTCAATCAGGTCGAATCTGAGGAATTCGAGGGTTTTATGAAAGCATTGCAGAACGGAATTGAAGTTGGATGAAAATTTTCGGTTTCAGAATATAAATCAGTTTATGTTTCAGTTTTCCATAATAATAATAATAATAAAATCTCACGCTGTCATCATGACGCAGACATGAGTCTCAACTCCGACCAAGATGATGTTTTTCCACTCATGCTTCTTGACCAACTCGGATAGTTCCTTAGTGATCATTGAGAACTGGAATCATGCAAACATGTTCTAAATTTTTCACTTTCAGTTCTTACACTTTTCTTCTGAATGAAGTGGACATTTTGTTCAGGAAGTTTATCCTTGATTGAATTCACCAAGTTTCCATACTGTGGGGGATCATGTTCTGAGACGACTATCTAAAGTTGTGACTTAAAAAAAGTTAAACTAGAATGTGAAAACCGGCAACTTCAATAGTTTAGCAGTTTCGATCAATCGTAAAATCTCTTTAAGCATTGGATAGAACCCATCGATGTTCAATCTGAAATGGAAAAAAATGAAACACAGTACAAGGTCAAGGATAAATCTAGGTAAAGTCGTGATAAAAACAAGTCAAAGTTAAAATCGAAATTTCATTTTAAATGATTTGTTAGTTTACCTGAAGGAGTCTTGTACATCACAGATGAAGAGCACCGTATTCAGCTCCAAAGAGAGTCGACGAATTGATGAGGTATTGCCAGAATTAGCCATTTTTAAGGAAGAAAATAGCACAGAATAAAGAAGTAGAGAAAAACGAATCGAAGTCATGAATGGAAAGGACACTAGTGTTTGGAGATAAAAGAGAACTGACTAATCGATTAATTTTATGGCTTTTCTCACCCATTTTCTTCAAAGTCGCGATCAACTTTTTATAGACTGCTTGAATGAATCCATTCTGTTAGGGAATTTTCGAAGTAAAAGGAAATTTCAAAATTGTTTTTTCTAATCGAAAGCGGATCTTTATTCGGAAAATTTAACCCATTAAAACTTCTTATTACTAATTTGTTTTTAGTTAAAAGCATGTGAAAATGAAATGTGATAATTTAACTTGTAACATTTTCAAATTGTCTTTGAGCAAATCGTTTATTGTTTGCTTTCTGCGCTTTGAGACAAGAATGGCACAATTCGATCTTTGTCGTCGTATAAAATAACAATAACGATGATAGATAAAATAATTGATGAACTGATCTGAACTGAGGATGAGAACAGTGCAAATACGCGTCGATTGCGAATATACAAATAGGTCTCTCTTAAGAGAGATTAAAATGGGGAACAAACAAGAAAAAACGTGAAAGACAGGGTGAAGTGCAAGTGTTGATGATCAATGATTATTTCCGGCAGCATTGGCCTCCGCACTGGTTGTAGTTCTGGAATTATAATCATAGTCTCAGTGAATTTAGTTCAAATTTTCATCTCAGAGCTAGTTCTAATAATTTACGAATATGATACCCGAGGGCATCCACAGGATGAGCCCGTGGACTGCTGACACGAGACGGTGGCTGGCATGCACGAGTTCTGGCAGGTCTGGGCGCAGGCCTGTTGGCATTGCATTCTTGGCTGAAATTATTAGCAATTATTGGATGGAAGATTTCGTGATTGATTAACATAGACAGATGTTATGTTATGTTATGATATGATCCTACTCTCATATTCAGCAGAATAAGTGAACTTTTTACCTGCTGCTGCATCTGGCACTGATTGTTACAGGTGTTGGTGCAGGCGGATTGACACTGAGGCGATGATTGGGCGACTGGAACAGTGATCGAGATGATCGTTTGCTGCTGGTTGGACTGAGAGCAGCTTGGGGCGCATTGCTGCTGGCAGGACTGCTGGCACGTCTGAGGTTGCATCTGAGGAGCGCAGGATTGTTGGCAGCTGAAATTGGAATCAGATCAATGATGCATTTACTAGAGGACACTAATGAGAAAAGTTGCAACAACTTACCTGCTTTGGCAGCTGTTGCATTGCTGAGCAGGCTGGGGCTGGCATTGAGGCTGGCACTGTTGCTGGCAAGATTGCTGGCACATCTGAGGCTGCATCTGAGGGGCGCAGGATTGTTGGCAACTGAAATGGGAATCAGATCGATGATATACTTATTCGAGAACACTAATGAAAGAAGCTGCAACAACTTACCTGCTTTGGCAACTGTTGCATTGTTGAGCAGGCTGGGGCTGGCATTGGGGCTGGCACTGTTGCTGGCAGGACTGCTGGCACATCTGAGGCTGCATCTGAGGAGCGCAAGATTGCTGGCAGCTGAAATGAACTTTGTAAAAAAGATGCGCTAATTCAAATTCATACGTATTCTGGCACTGATTGCATCCCTGCATCATCGGCTGCTGCTGGAATGGCTGCTGCTGGAATGGCTGCTGTTGGTATGGCTGGTCGAATTGGGGCTGCATGGTCGAAGAGTAAGCGGGAATTGGTCCTGGCTGATTGTACATCTGCTGCTGGAACTGCTGGTCGATGTATCCACCCTGTTGTCCTCCACAAGCGGATTGGCAGGTGCTCTGCAAAATAAGCATAAAAGTTAATCTAATAATTTCTTTCATCACTTTTTTTTTTTTAAATATATTTTTTTTAGAAATTTGAAGACACGCATCTTGAAGAATCTTCTTCCAGCAGTGCTGCCAAAAGTAGTTGCATCCCAAAATCTTCGAAGATGACTCCCCATCCCCAAAGGCTGTCAGGAATAATTTCATCCTCCCCAAATTACCTGGCACTGAGGCTGACACTGCTGCTGCTGAGGCTGGCATTGCTGAGCGCATTGCTGCTGGCACTGGGGCATGCATTGCTGTTGCTGGTACTGAGGAGCGCATCCACACGACTGAGACTGCGTGGGCATCTGGCACTGGCACGATTGGGCAGACTGGCAGGCACAATTGGCTTGGACCGGTTGAGCACAGCCGCATCCTCCTTGACGCTTAGCGCGGATCTTAAATCATTTTTGACTTTCTTCGTTTTTCTCACGGTAAACCAAGGCTAGTTTTTCAAAGTTGCACCCGATTTACATGAAAAAAAAAAAACAGAAGATGATAATAAGCCCCAACAGGACGGTTTTCTAATAGTATCTTCGCTTTGCGTTATCATTATCACGTATTAACCCTGAACTCGTGTTTTAGTTATTTGACTTTCCCCATCACGGAGTTTTGCGCTATTAAATCTACCAAAGTATAAATTTCCGATGAAAATGTCATCAGGAGTTTAGAGGGTGCGCAAACAGACATTCAATATGTCCTCATGTTCCTAAGACGAAATAAATCGTTAAATCGCTCGTAATTCGTCTAGGCCAGAGGTGAGTTTTCAGGAGAAGGGTCTTATTGGAGGTATGTTTCGTGAAACTAGAGTCTTAAAAATACGCTAGAATATAGAAATGATACGTGCACAAAGTCAAGTCGCGATATAAATTGAGAGATTTTATAGAATTTCTAAAATTTTACCAATTCAGCAGAAGACACAGCGAGGAGCCCGAAGAAGGCAGCTACAGTAATCGTGAACCTCATGATTTTCGAGGGGTGAATCTCAAGCCTGTCAGCTGACTGCTTTTCTCTTCCTCTTATACTGCTGATTTTGAGTTTCCAGGACCGGCCCTTGTCTGTGCTGCTCGTCTCGACTTCGAGTTTACCCCCTCGGGGCAAATATCTCTGCATTCAGCGTGTGGGGGGTTTGCCTTGTGCCATCCAGTTAATCAGTATATCAGTAAACAGTACGGGAGGAGTCTCACGATGTGAGCTATTTACGAGTGCTCCCTTCGCATGCGCCTGCGAGAGGTCGAGAGTGTTTGTTTAACTCGAATCAACGTGGGATTATTAAGACTTTTTGCTGCTTGTTCCGCTTATTTTTTTCTTATCAGCGTCTGACAATTGAAAGGATAATTTATATTTCTACATCGACTTTTTGCGTACCCACTCAAGGTGCCACGTGGCAAGTGGATGGCGATCGAATATGTTACACTTTATTTGATAATTGAGAACAAACGAATTACTTTACGTGCCCACGCATTCGAAATCTTTAATAGGCAATCTTAAATCTAGTGGCGTCATGTCGTGAAATGCCTGAATCAATTTATCGTACTGATTTTATTGTACTCTCCACTAATTTTTGCTCTTCTCAACAACAGCAACAAACAACAACAATTGTTTGAGGTAATTGTTGGTAATCGTCTGTGTTTACTGCTTTTCCCAAAACCTGCTCAGGCAAAATTAGAAACAACTCTTATTGTCTTAATCCGGTACTTGAGACATTTGCCTCGGATTAGACTGAAAGTCGGTTATTAAAGAAGACTTGTTGTGAAACAAAACAAACTGATGTGTGCAAAAATACTCGACCCACTCATCTTCATTCTTTTTCTTGCTTACTGCTTAAATCTGGAATTCGGCATCCAGTTTTCGAGTGTTTGTGGTAAGAAATTTGTGTGAGATAAAGATGCTTCATTCCAATAAAAATAATCATCTCTGAAAAATGAGATAATGTACAGCCAAATCGCTGACTAGAGAAAGTTTACAACACGTATTGAAAATTTGATTATTGATTTTCAGGATTGTTTTGGTACTTATAAATTTGGAAATTTCTTTTCTTCTAAAATTCTTGCTAACATTTAACAGTAAAAATTAAATTATTATGCAGAAAATTATAGCGTTATATGTTCGGAAAGATATCAATTTAAAAATTTTGATCATAGAATTTCACCACTCAATCAACCTGTTAACGATTGCCAATAGAACGCAGAAAATATCGTTAATTCGCAAGAAAATCGGATTAAAATGCACGTAGTTAGAGAAAAACGAAACTACTTTTTCTGAGCCCCCACAATTTATACTTCGATCTTCAAATATTTGATCAAGTAGTAAGAATCTCCAATTTCCTTGTGAATTTAAAGTTATCAACCGACATTGCATATATTCAATTATGCGAGGAAAAATACCCGTATTATGGTTAGAGTTTTGCACTGATTGTATTAATTAATGATGGAGCTGAGATTGAGAATGGCTTGTTTATCGAACTGCCACTCACTTTCGAGGAGAATGATCCGTTCCTCAGATCTTCGACTGATTCGATTTTCCTCTTCGGGGGTATGAATGGAAGCTTGCAAAGGGATGGGAATCTGAGGATGAACCTGAAAATAAAATATGATATAAAAAGGCTAAATGAAGTTCATCTTGTTCAATACTTAGAAAATAAATAAAGTAGTAGTTTACTAACTTGTTGACAGGACTTGAGAATGAATACCCATCATCGTCAATCGAGAAATCGTCAGCGGCCATCGAATCGCCCGTTTTAATACCACGCTGCTCTTTCGTGGCTCCTGGAATGAGTTACTTATAAATCAATTTGAATTTAGTTAAAGTTACCTTGTCTATTTCTTTATATATCATTGAGAAATGAGATATCATAGAAATTCCATATCTTATTACCTGGAACAGTGTTATCCAAAATGAACGCTACCAGTCCCCCGATGAGCATTTGAATTCCGAACAGCATGTTGAAGATTGAGTCGACAGTGGCGTTTCCAGAGTTGATTGGATTATCTTGGAAGTGCTTTGGGACCACTGATCCAACGAGAATCGCCGTACCCATGATCGTTAGGTTCCGAGATAAACGGAGATCCACATTCTGAGATTAAATATTTCTGCAACAGCCTAAACTAAGGGAATACCTGAAGGTTGCTTAGCGCGACGCCTGCAATCATAGCCATTCCCATCGCGAGGACACCCCCGACAACAGCATCAGGAATTGACGCAAGAAGAGCGGCGACCTTCGTGAACAGACCGAGGATGATCAGTAGAGTCTAAAGGATGCATTTTCGAATTTGCTTTTAATCTGTGTTCGAATTTACCCCGGCAAGTTGCATCGTAGCTCTGCAAGCGACTTTGGTAACTGGAACCAGAGCGATAGCTTCGGCGTAAGTTGTCACGGCTGTGCCGACGCCCATCACCGCCGACAATAGAGATCCGAATCCTCAAATACTCATTGCATCTTATTTTACTGCTATTTTCATGTTAGTTACACTAAATTTTATGGGTTATTCTTTTATTTTTATATCTAGGATCAATGGTAATAAATAGATTTTAGGATTTCACCTTCAGCCATCATCGCCCTGTTAACTGAAGATTGAGGCGGATGACGTTGCATTGCGACCTGAAAGTAATCGGAATGAATCGATTCAAATGACCAGAATAAACGATTAAGTCAACAGAAAGAAATCTATTTTAAACCGTATCAAAGTGATTGTATGTTTTCTCAGACATCGAAAGCAATGATCTTATGACGAGAAAATCGCCAAAGATTGCTTTTGTGTTATTAGGTGAGCAGAGAAACATGGTTTAAATCTTCAATTTTCGATGATAAACTCAAAAAAGTCAATATTAAACTATTTACCTTTGCCAAAATCCCATAATCGCCTACGGATTCGACGATACAAGCAAAAGTCGACGCAACAAATCCAAAGAATAATCCTATACTGAATCTGGGGAAACCGAATCGCACTAAATTGATAATAATTTAAGATTATTTAAAGATAATAATCGTACAAGGAATAGGCACTTGAAACCAAGGGCTGTGAGCCAAAACGATTAAAGTTTCGTTTTTGTCGACACGAGCTTCTCCCCTTTCCGGCTCCAGATTCGTCCAGGTCAAAATCCCGCAAATTAGCCAGGCGCAGCCGACTCCTATCAGGTACTGCAATTGGAAATTATTTGAAACAAAATTTAAAAAAATATACTTTAAAAAATGGTAGTGATCGTTTGAACACTCTCATTTGCTAGCGTCAAGTATAGTGTTTACTCAAAATATTTACCGGGAAAGATCCAAACACCCTGACTCGAGCGAATTTGAACTTTCTACGAGCAATCGAGAAGTACGGTATTGGCACGAGCACGTTTTCCAAAAATATAGCGAAACTCGCTAGAATGCAGAATTGGACGATCGAAATCCAGTGGAGCGACATTTTCTCGGCGGCTGTAGGCACTGAGCCCATGCAGAGCATAATCATCAGAGGACAGGTGGTAACAGGCCCGACGAATTTCGAAAATACACCCACAAGTCCGGTACAAGCGATAAACGGCATGACTAGGACTGCCACGAATAAGGATCCTTGGATCTGAATGACGAATGCTTGAAGTTAAGTTAAGACTCCTTCGTTTCTTTCTGGGCATTTGGAAACTACAATACTATAGGTCTTAAAATTTTATAAAATGATGTGAATAATGGCTAGGAATAGGTTCTTCTCCACATTATTTTACATGGATTGTTGACTTGAAGGCTTTTTTGGTTATCAAGTTCTTTTTCAGTCATCAATAATTCCAAATAAACCATAAAAATACCGTTAACAGTTTGTCGATATATTCCTCCTCAGGAACGACGGTATTCACGTCAGCATTACATTTATTCTCAGGCAAATTGGCAAATGCGATCAATGTAGGGATGAATGCGAAAGAGGGACCGTGGAGAACAGGTAATCTGAAAATCTGATTGATTTTTCTTAAACTATGAAAAATACCGTAATCCAAACGTGGTTTGTACAATTGTTGCAATGCCCGATGAAACGAATGTCCCGGCGATCAATTTTACCCTAAACTTGTTGTTAAAATCTATGAAATATGTTGTATAAGAATACCGCATATCGATAATATCAGCCCCAGGGCATATTGTGGATGAAACTAAAAACGGAACCACAAGAATTCCAGAGAGGACCAGCATCATTTGCTGGAATTTGTAGATCTTTCTTAAATATCGACCCAATTTTTACTTGACATCCAAAAAGTATCCAGTTTCCCCAACTCGGGTGGTCATTAACCGAATATAGTAATTTGTATTGCTTTTCCATTTTGGATAAGTATTGAAATAATTAGACTTTAGCAGTGTCAATGTTGATTCTTTGGTAGTAATTAAATCTGAAATAAGCGACAAAGTGTTGACTTAAGATGATAAGTAGAATATCGATAAGATTAAAATATATGACAAGTTTATGGTTTGATCATATTCTTTGGGTCAAATACGTCACGGATAAATGCTATACTGAACCGATCAACATGAGTAATCTGTTAGAAAAAATAGGTTGAAAAATGACATTCAATAATGGAAATGTTGACGATCAATGAAAAATGTTTGTTTATGGAATATGCCTATCACGTGGATCCAATCAATTCATAAAACTTTTATAAATAGGATGGGCGTACTTTGTGATGATCGTTTAGAGCATCGATTGATGATAAATCATAACTTGACAATTATATGAAAATATTGAATGAATTAATGGAGCGACCATCAAAGAGTTTAAAATGATCATCAACAGCTTATCAGAATTTTAAAAAGGTGTGCAATTTTTAGAGATAACCTATAAATTTAGGGCGATGATCAAAAATAGCAAATGTTGCTGATCATTTGGGTGGCAAATTTTACTCAAATTAAACATGTCGAATCTTTTCATCGAATGTTTAAAATGAGCAGTCTGGAAATACTGTATCCACTTTATATATCATTGGCGGAGACCAGAGAATGTCAGTCTCAGCGCATTTCAAATTTCTAATTAAACAACTGCTTATCGGGTTTTTATTCTCCGTGTAAAAACGCTGATCACGTTTTAGGCGGAGCAATTGTGTTCAATTTTGAGCAAACTTTGGCTATCATAACAAACTTTAAGACTGATCGAAATGTTCGACTATTTGACTTTGATTGCGATTATCATTTCGCCAGACATCATGTAAAATTGGAGGTTTAAAGAAACGTTTGCTATCTGATGAAAAAATCAACACGGAAAATCCTTAGAATTAACAGATGAATTGGGTCTATACTTTGCCGAAGAGCTTCTTCAAACAAACTTTGCTTGTACGATCAATTACAAATATTTACGGAAATCTATTACTACAAATAAAATGAAATATCAATTATTGAACATGATCGTTGAGTTTTGATAATTACCAATAAAGATCAAACGAAGAGCTGTTTATTTGCGAATTCATTAAGTTAAACATTAACTACAGAAAAAAATGCATTTAAAAACTATTTCCTACTGATAAGATATCTTACACAACCAAAAATGCAACAAGAAAAAAATGACCAATCTACAGATAAATTTGATGAAAAGCGTTATGTCCAAAAGTAAGTAATTTTCAAACTGGAACGAATTTAGTTTAAGGAAAGGTAGGACAGATAAAATGATGAAAGATTGATCAAATAAACAGTCGTTCTCGTGTTTAGTGAAATTCGGGGAATAGAGTGATTCGAAGGGGGTGATTATCATGAAAATCGACAACCGCAATGTAATAGCGGGAAGTGAGATAGTAGACGAAGTGAGGTTGCAGGTTAGTTGAGAGTTGAAAATTTGGAATCGCAATAAATTTATAGGTTTCAGGACTGAAAATTCTCCTTGTTTCAAAAGCATCCTATTTATAATTAGCTTTCTATGCTATTGGAGAGTGATTTATGAGGTTAATAGTGTTTCTTATCAGTTCAAATTACTATGATTTTACTTTCACTTCTAAAAGTAGCAATAACAAGCGTCATAGGGTTTTTAAATACTTTATGAAAACTCGAACTGAATATAAAAACGCCAAAACTATCGAACAAATCAATAGAATCAGCGAAAAGAGTTTCAATAATAATTGCTATTTGCCTCGTGCGATGATTTGAATATGACGGATTAAACGGGTGGAACTAGTCGATGGTTTATGACAGGAAATATCACCCAAATAGGCAAGATTCAGAGATAGAGACAAATGTGTGACGATAATGTTTTTTTCTACTTTTCTGTGAGTTTTTCGTATGTACATTACTCAAAATGACTACTACTCGAGTAATTGGGAATTCCAAGTGATTATCATAGCGCGTTCTACATTATTTTCCCACGTCTCATCATTATCTTACATTTTCTAAATGGGAGGAAAAATGTTGATAAAGTTTTGTATGTATCTTGCTCAATATTACCATCCATCTCCGGCGAAAATCGACTAATATCAAAACTTCCAGAAAAGATGTAAAGATTAGAGTTTCAGCAAACAAGAGGCGAATGTCACGATTAGTCGTATAACTTGCTCATTACCGAAACTTCTCTCTACTCGTTTGTTCTATTTCGTGAAGCAACCAATCATTTCTATCAAGAAAATCGCGAGTAAAGTCTCACATAATAGCACATGGGGTTAGCGCAGTTTCAGCAATAAGCCGAAAACTTATGACAACTCGTGCGCATTCATCATTCATTTCTTGAATTCGAATTTTTATAACTTTTCTAGAGATTTTGATTTTAGTCTATTTTCGCTCAAGGTGATATTACAGCTTTAGTAATTGTAAACTGCAGAAAATCAATTAAAAATTGATTGTAATTGTCACAAGAACCTGTCATACATGCTAGATACGAATGGTATCTTAAAATTTCAGACAGAAAAATAATAAAATAATGATAAACAATTATTTTATTTGCTCTAAATCGATCTGGCTATTTACAGATACGTAGTAGATTAGTGCATATTGATGTAGAATGAATGGGGGAATATTTGACGAACAGAGATTTCGAGATTCAATTTTCGATGCGTAGTTTGATGAGCAGAATCATGCATTCCAGCCAGAAACTCGGCAGGACCATCAGCAGAGTGAACACAAGCACCAGTTTCCAAGGAAATTTAATGAGGAAAAATGGAGATAAGGAAATTAACTAAACGAATGAGCAATTCAGATGATATGAAGACATATGAGTAAATACTATGAGAAGGTAGAAAATCTGATTGAAGAAAAATTCTCGAAACTCAGAATGATTTGTTCCGACTAGGGATGCCTACAGGTAAGTTGCAAGTACGAACTTTTTCCCTAAATATGGAACGAGACAGGTAAGCAGGCACTGTAAATTTTGATCAATTCATAACTAAAATAGGTGAAAGGTACGAAAATGTCAGGTTAAGTACGATTTTTGCAATATCTGTAGGCTGTTCTTGGTGCTGACTGATTCAAATAACGTGCATTCAAATTCGATCATTCAATTCAATCCTTTCGAATTCAACAGAATTCCTGCACACGTAACGAATGATGAATGAAACTATTATTGATTGATCGAAGATACCAAAAGGAAATTAAAATTTGGCCATCATTACTCGTCCAGTCGATTCGATAAGATGAAGCCAGCGGTGTATCATTTGCCCAGAAAATATTCAAATAAGAAAGTTAGAAAAATCACGTTTTTCCGTGTTTTTCGAACAGTACAGGCGTAAAACGCTGCAAATCGGGCTGAAACCTGTCCCAATCGATTCAGCGCCTTCGATTACCTTATCTGGGTCTCTTTTGGGGTATCGACTTTTCTAGTGCCTACCCGTTTTCTATTAAGGCTCGCTTCTCTCAAAGAGTCGCTTTTAAACAAACTATTCGCAAGCATTCCTTTTCTTATCAAATAACTTCTCTATCAATCGATATAATTGCCGTGTACTTTTGATTTTATTTCATATGAAATTATTCGATTCTTATAAATTCTAGCTCGTAATGGTTTATATCGGGATCGACTTGGGAACAACGTATTCATGCGTTTCGGTGATGGAAAACGGCAAACCCAAGGCTATTCACCATGATAATGGTATGAAAATATCATAATTTTGAGAGGATGTGATAATTTTAGGGAAGAATATCGTCCCTTCAGTTGTCGCATACGGTGCTGAGATTTTGGTTGGAAATGATGCTTTGAATTCTAATACCGATTTGTCGAATGTTCTATACGGTAGATAAGTTTAGGAAATTTAACAAATCTTGATAATTTCAGATTCGAAACGATTGCTTGGCTGGGAATTCCTGCATAATTTGCCAAATGCAGAAACGCGTCAACTTTGGACATTCAATGTCGCTACAAGAGATGTAATTTCAGCATATTTCTCTATGAAAATTCGTGACTTTAGAAATGTGCTGGATATGTTCTGAATAAGGGAACCCCAGATGAGCGATTTCTGAAGCCTGAAGAAGTTTCCGCAGAGATATTGAAGTATCTAAAAATTTATGCTGAGGTATGAAATTTGGCAGCATCTATTTGACGGAGGACTTAACTAAAGGACACTCAATCATTTATTGTGCTGGAATTTTGCATTTCATAGTTAAGCCCGCCTCCGTCAATTAGTAGAATGTCCTCCGTCCTTCGTCAAATAGAAACTATCATGCAATTTTATTCGATAAAAGAATGAACGAATTAACTGTACAAATTTTCAGAAATATTTAAATCAAAAAGTGACCGGTGTTGTCGTGACTGTTCCTGCACTCTTTCAAGAGAGTCAGAAGGCTGCAACGGAAAAAGCGATTGAATTAGCCGAGCTTGAATTAAAAGGATTATTGCATGAACCTAACGCTGCTGCAATTGCATATAACGCTAATCATCAACTGGGAAATTCCAAGTTGTTGGTATTCGACTTTGGAGGAGGTCAGTTTTGATATGAAATTATATCGGCATTTTTCCGAATTTAGGAACGCTAGATGTAAGCATTCTGGAAATGGTTGGTAATAATGTCGACGTCATGGCTGTGACCGGTGATATTCATTTAGGTATGTACTATTCTTTCAAACAGAAATGATGTATATTTTAGGCGGTCAAGATGTTGACGGCCGTATTATGAAATATGCACTTACGGAATTTAAGAAAAGCTCGAATTATGATATCGATAAAAGACTAAGATTAATTAAAAAATTACGCGAAAAATGCAGAGAAGCGAAAGAGTTTTTGTCAAATAATATTGAAGAAACAAATATCTTCGTAAGTGGATCTTCACACTATCTTTAATTGATTTAGCGTTGAATTCAGATGGAGATTAATGATGAAGTTAATTTGAAAGTTCCGTTGACAAAATCTCAATTGAACCGACTATGTTCTGATCTATTTACTAAAGCGATTCAACAAGTTGATTCGGCTCTAAACACTGCACAAATGAAGAAAGAAGATATTAATTTTGTTGTAAGTCATTTTATAATTTCATAAAAGATATTATTATTATAGATTCTCGTTGGTGGTTCAACCAGAATATCAAGAATTAGGGAACTTCTGACTGCGAAATTCGGAAGCGATAAAATCAAACTCGATTTGAACCCAGACGAAATCGTGTCTCATGGAGCTGCTATTTTTGCCAATGCTATTGAAGTTTCAATATACAATTAATAAAAACTATTTTTTAATTTAGTTGGCAGACCAATTTAACAAAATCCGTATTGATCGCTCAATACTAATTCAAGCTGCGAGATCAACTCAAGTTGCAAAATCAACTGCAGGTGCAAAGCGAACTCAAGCTCCAATATCAACTTTAGCTGAAAAATCAACTGCAGGTGCAAGATCAGCTCCAGATACAGCATCAACTCAAGCTAACGATACTTCCACTCGAAATAAAAGGCACGATGGAGACAATAAATCACCAAAGGTAATGATAAAAGATCATCAGTATAATCCAGTAAGAAATTTCTTATTCAAAATCCGCATACATCTCAAGATAATCAATCTAAACATCGTAGCATCTCATCTTTTCAGTCTGGTCAGCCTCAGCCAGTTTCACCGATTGGTAGTTTATCCGATTCTCGAGATGAAAAGTACAGAAGCGAGAGGTTAGGTCCTGATGCTGTAGATGGTATGAAAAATAGAAGAGCCGAAGCATCAGAAAATATTCAAAGAAATAATAGTTCTGGGAGGTCACATGAAAATGACTCTACAAGCGATCAAATTGAACGACAATCTCAAAGCCTTAAAAATAATTCCTATGACAGGCCACAACCGCCTACCAACTACTTGTCTTTAAATAGTAGCAAAATCGGTCATAACTCACAAGATCAGAGGCCAATGTCATCAACTTCGATGATGGGAAGCAAAGAATTCGATAATAAATATTCTAGCTCAACCCCTCCCAATCCAACTAATACCGGTTTGTGTACTTGCACAATATAATATTTTTTGATAAATAAATGCCATTAATTATGAAATAAGTATTATAATATCCGTTCAACTCTTCTTTCAAGGTAGTTAGTGATAATTGCTTTTGAAAAGAAGTTATAATAGTATAAATCAATAAATGTAGGCAATCCATCTCAACAAAATCAAGATAACAGTGCGATGCCTACGTCTTCGAATTCGAAAAGCAACTCTTTTGGGAATGCTGATCAGCGTATGCATGGTGGCCAATCAGTCAAATATTACGAATGGGTAAGGTTTGAAGTATTTTCATTGCTATTTCCTATTCAGATGCGCGATAGTCACGGAAAAATATATATTGAACTTGAACTAAGCCAACTTGGTCCTGGCCAAAGTGGTCAACGAGCTTACCCAATATATCCAGCAAAATTACAACGTGCCCTGAAAGTGACATTATTTATCCCTTAGTAAGCGTTCAAATTATATTAATGTATTATTTTATATTTAGCAAAACATATTCTCAAGACTATGATAAATATAGTTTCCAAGTTGATGGTTTTCATGGAATAAAAGAAGTTCGTGTCAACTTGCAGGATTATAGCAGTAGAGATAGAGATAACTATAAATGTCATATTACTATAGTTGGCGTTGATTACAAAAATTATGAAATAGAAAGATCCTTTTCTTCAAGTAATCTAAAACCGTTAAATATATGGAAAAATTCTCTTATTTTGCTCGAATTACTTTGATTAATCGTAATCATTTCAGTTTATTTGCTTGTAATCATAATGTATGATTTCATCGTGTGTTGAATAAATGCTTCTAAAACGACCTCAATTATGTATAATATTTAAAAAAAAAAAAAAAAAGTTGAAATTGTCAGCTTTCAAAATTGGTATAATTATGCAAACAAAGTTCTTTACTAAATTTATTTTTTTTAATGTATCCTGATCTGAAGATATTTATCGATTTAAACAAATTACCCGCAAGCATTCCTTTATTATCAGATAGTTCCTCTCTCGATTGATAATTGTCGTGCTTTTCAATTTTATTTCACACAAAATTATTCGATTCTTATAAATTCTAGCTCGTAAATGGTCTACATCGGCATCGACTTAAGCACGACATATTCATGCATTGCAATTGTTGAGGATGATCAACCTGAGGCGATTCATAGCTATGAATGATTTTCTCGAAAAGTTGTATATTTTCTAAGTGAGAAATAGTTGTGTTCTAGTTCTAGTTTCAAATCATAAATTTTCCGAAAAAGTAACCGTAAAATCTTTCGAATACGCCAATTATAATAAAAGGAAAAAAATCAATTTTAGACCGAAATACATTTCTTTCTGTAGTTACATTTAGCGATGGCAACCTGTAAATGACGTAATGACGAAATGGCGTAACGCGAAATGACGAAGCGTAAACATGACTGAACGCAATAGAAATTAGCAGGATTTATGCAGAAAAAGGAAGCATTTCATCATTTTTGCGTTTCATCATTTGGCCCTTTGTAGTTACTATCCTTTTTTCTCTTCTCTACTATTTTTCAGAAAAGAAGATGAGAACTACAAGGGACCCGAAGTTTGCAGTACCTAATTATAAAGGAGAAACGCACATTTCTAGCAGCTTCTTCAAAATCCTGTGAAGATCAACCTTAAAAATTTTTCGCGAATAATCGTACAGAAACATGCACGTTAATGATTTAGAGAAGTGAGAAGATCTAAAATTGCTTCGAGAAAGAGAAAGAATAGATTACTAGAGTTTTTTGATGTAGATCATAGTGTTTGCATCATTAATTTTTCCAATACTTTCTTTCAACATGGACAAGTTTTTTTTTTCAAAAACATTTATTCGATGTGTGTGGGTGCGAGAAGTTCAGGGGTTGTACTCGATGGGGAGGTTCTTTCTGCGGACCATGCCATCGCCCTGGAACCACTCGCGACGGAACTGCTTCGCGGCGCCCTCAGGAGTGTTCGTCCACTCGACGGTGATGCGGTCGTTGTTCGTGTCCTGAAAGATAAAGACATTAGTTGAAGAAGGAAATACTGCAATTTCTAAAAGGTTGTTCATTTGAGATCTCTCTCCAAGGTGTCAATTTTTCAGTTCTGATTCGTCAAATTCGGCATCGAAATATAGATCTTGACTGTTGTTGTTATATCTTGATGCCAGGGATTTGAGAAATTCCCGATTTCACGAACCTCCTGCCCGTAGGCGAAGGCGTCGCAGCTCACAGCCATGAGAGTCGACTCCTTCGGGTCCAGAACGCCGCAGGGCGGGTCGACGCCGAGACGCTTCATGTTGGTGGTCTTGATCGCCCAGCCGATGCGACGAGCACTCGAGTTGATGATCTGAAAGTGGAATGATTAGTTTTTGTAACATTTTTTAGAGATTTTTGATAAGATTTTCACCAAGTGTTTCTCATTTTCTGCATTTTTCCAGCATTTTTCTTGACAACACCTTGATGTGGTAGGTGTGCTTGTCGTCGTACGGGGCATTGAAGACGATCTTCGCGTTGGGCTGCGTCTGGATGTCGCCGGGCGGCACGGATTGGGCCATGTCTGCTTGATCGCTTGGAGGCTGGTGGTTCTTTGTCGAGAGACGGAAAGAATGTCGGACAAATGAAAATTTCGCTATTTATACCCGAATATCGAGGTTATCTTAACTTAGATATTTTCAATGCTAATTTCGTATCTCTTGCAAGTGATGATGCAAATTTGTCAGATACACAATTTGAATTTTCAATTTTAGGAAAAATAATAAATTGCGAAAGGTTCTTTTCCCACTTATTTCCCTACTCGTCACAATTTCATCTACTCAACGCCCATCAAATCGTCAACTCACCAATTCCACCCCCAGCCAAATGACACTGTTCACGGAGTCCAATAGCAGCCACCTGTTCGCACTCAGCAACACGCTCAAATCGGTCGGTTCATGAAAGGCATCCAAAATACATGAGCTTTGCATTGGAAATTCGAGCACCGTTCAAGCAAGTTCATGCTTGTTGACGTGCTTCAAATATATGATCTTGCGATCAGAATCCTCATAGAGAATGATCTTTTCTAAACGATTGCACCACGAATCCATTTCAGAAAGTCAGTCTTCCGGACCAGCGTTTCTACGCAAAAACTGACAATATTTTGGCTAGAGGAAATGTAAAGATCTATCTGCGACCCAAGGTAGATACCAAGTTGTTCATCTGAAAGTTTGTGAAGTGAGACGAAGAGTCATATCGTGAAGTCGTGAAGTTTCCAAATTGTCAATCAAAATAATTATTTTTATTTCGGAAAATCGGGAAATCTTGATATTCGTGACATTAGAAGTAGGAGAATGATAGACGTTTACGAAAAATTCAGAATTTCAATCAAGTTATTCAATAAATGTCGTTAATGACAAGATTCCAGGGACAACTGTTCAAGAGACGCTGGAAAGTGAAGCACAGGCAACTCGTTCTCACGAAGGGAGGAGTGCTGCTGGTCTACTGCAAACAGGACAAAGGTTGCTAAAATTTAAAAATCAATAAATGAAAAATTCAGGTTTCATTCTCGACTTGTCGTCCGTCACCGCCCTGTCGATTTCCGTCACGAAGCGCAAGCCCAAGAAGAAGGTCAAGGACCAGGTTCTGCAGGTAAAATTATGGAGATCAACTTTTATGTGAGTTAAAATTGACTGGATATAGATTTTTTGAGGAAGGAGAAATTTGGCGGTTTAGGAATTGGCTAGGCGATTCGCTACCGCGTTCATCAGGTTCCCGTTCGGAAGTATTCAACTCCATCTTTGTGATGAAGGTAAAAATTCAAGTGAAGACCAGCTTTAACCCAGAGATTTCCAGAGATACGTGTCTGGCGCGACGCCCTGTTCAGCGGTTACGACGAAGTGTTCAAGAAGGCGAATCTCGAGCTGCAACTCGCGAACGCGTTTACCCACAACAGCAGCGTCGAAGAAAGCACCAATTCCACTGAGTCCACTTCCGAACTCGGTTGGCTTTTGAGAAAATCATGAAAATGATTAAAATGAGAAAAAATTAAATAAAATTCAAGTCGACCTGAAGAGAATCTTACAAAACAAATTGTGTCCTTGGAAAATTCATTCATTTTGAAGATCAAATAGCAATGATAGAGCTCTACTTCACTGATTTTCAGATATTAAGAAAATGATAAAAAGATTTTTTAAAATATGAACACTTTCAGATGAGACCTCGAACGACGAGAAGCAGGCAAACGACGACTCAGATGCTTCGAAATGCGACAAAGGACTGGAGGAAAGCTGCTTGCAGAGGAGCTCGCGCATGTCCAATCGAGTCGGCCTGAAGAAGGGCAGGACGATCGAGGCAGTCAAGAAAGACAACTCCACCTCGTCCTTGCACGCCAATAAACCTGTCACTGTAATTTTTTTTTCAAATTTATTACAATTTTCTATTTTTTTGTCCTTTTAAAACTGTTCTATAAATCGCCTATTTTGAGATCGCCACATTGATTTTTTGGTTTTATTTTTATTAATTTTATGCTAATTCTTCTGTCTTTTCTCATCGGGGATGGATGAAAGATCCGATAAGGATATCAAGAATGGGTTTTTACCCTATTTCGATGAATTAACGGAAATGACTGGTGGCCCCTATAGAATGATGAGAAATAAGATGGAATAAGTCAATTTAAAAAAAAAATTATTTGAGGTGATCGAGAATCCGAAGAGGAAGTTGGCACCTTTCCTGAACATATCCGGGTTGAATTGCAGTCACAAGGCCGCAGCCGTTTCTGCTGCACAACAATCGACTCGTGCTCCAGCAATCTCGTCTCCTTCTCTCAAGGTAAAAAATCGAAATTTATACAAATTTTAGTCCATAAAGATATTAAAATCTTCTAAATTATAGAATCCTCTTTTATAGAAGTCTATGATCTTTTATTTCAATTCTAACAAAACTTCTTCTGAGTTCTTCTAAATTAGAGGTTTACCTTCTGAGTGGAATATAAATAAAAGACCATGATCTTCTATCGCCAATCCCGATTATATTTTTACCGGACGATGAATCTGTTACAAAGCTAAAATCGAAAACAAGCATAAACAATTAATGAATGCTTGGCTTTTTTTCCATTTTGCTCTGTCCACGTGTGCTTCCTCTGTTACTATGTATTGCTTGTTTTCAATTTTAGCCTTGGAACAGATTCGCCATTCAGTGAAAATATAATCGGGATTGGCGACAATTTACGACTTATTTTAGGACTCCTCTTCTCACAGTGGACTATTTTCTGAAAAAGGCGTGCATGCCAAGACTAATAAGGACTACGATACGGTGAAGTCCGTGCGTTCCGGCTACTTCCCCGTGCGCACACTCACCAAGAAGTTCGAGTCGAAGATCGCATCGCAAAGAAACAGCAGCAGCAGCAGCAGCAGAAGGATGGAAGAAGGCACCATCAATAACAGGATAAATAATCAGAAGGTGAGAGTTAATTTTGGACTTTGAAATTCTAAGTCTGGACTCTGGTTTTTAACGGCAACTGAGAAATAACGGAAATGGTGTGATTATCTTTCCCACAATTTCCCTCTACTTTTCTTCCTAATTTTGACCTATTGAATGTTATTATGGAATCATTTGAAATTTCGCAGATCGCGACAAACAGCAGTCGAAAGATCTCCACGCTGTCGCTCCACATCCCGCCCAGATCTATGGTGAACATAATTTCACTCAATACTTTTCAATTATAGCTTCTAAAATCTTATTTTTTGTTCAACATTTTGGTAATCTATGCTAAGAAGTTGCAATTTCAGACTGCGGGTCACGTGTTGTCGATGTCAGCGGGGCAGCTGTCGACGCCGTCGCATCGCTATCGAGTCGTCAGCAGCACGAACGACTCCGAAGCCAACACCAACAGCAGCGAGGCCTGAATTCCGAGTCGCATTTAGCTACATTCCGAATCGGTTCCCTTCCCTTAACAGGTCCTCAACCCAACTGACTTTTCAATGAACATCCTCTGTAAAGTAGAGTAATAAAGTATTATTGCCAAATTTATGTTTCTAAGTGAATTTAGCGAAAAGAAAATTTAGGAATCTAAATATGTATTTGAATTGAAGTATTGTATCAACATTTTCTTAAAAATTCCAAGTTTAGCGAACCTTTTCCCTAACTTTTTAAAACAACTACAGAAGATCAGTGATTATTATATGCTCTGTTACATTCTGGCATAAGAAACGCCGCACTATTTATTTATGCGTAATTCACTTTGAACAAATAATAATATTCAGCTGCTTTTGGTCGAGAATTGCGTGCCACAAATGCAATGGCGAAGAATGACGCAAAGAAGGGAATGAGGAAGGATATTTATTTAGGAAATAATGTTCAATTACTTGCACTGCTGCTCCACTTTATGCCTCTTCTTGTTTCTCTTTCTGCGGATTTTACCTTGTTCGGGTCAATCGCAAGTTTCCTGCAGCTGTTCCTAGGATTTTCATCTACACAGTGTCTCGCCCCATATTGAAGAATAGTGAAAAGAAAACTGTCTGAAATAGTTTACGAATCTGTTCCAATATGAATTCATTGACATGCCTGGTCAGATTCGTTTTTTCCCTCAGATCTCTCGACCTTGTGTAATTCAAGAGTCATCCATTCATTCGTCTGTTGCTGTGCTTTTTATGCGGATCTTCATAAGCATCACATTTAAGTGGATTCCGCCCATTTCGGACATAAAATGCAAAAAGGAGATATTTCATGCAAATCCAAAACCATAAGCTATTTGAGTCTTTTTTATTTGATTCGCTAAGTGCCTGCCGAGATTCGAGATCCACTATTCATAATTCATTTCTCGATCCGGAAGGCAACAGATTTGCCAAGACACAGAAATTTGTGACTCGGCTCCTTGGCAACTGGCCTAAAAACCTCTTTTTCCAAGCGTTTTGAAATGTTTCGTGAAGATTTGTGAAGATTCTATGAGTCATAAAAATTCGAGTTTTTTTTCTCACTAATCCTAAATCTATTGTTGCTGTAAAATATGTCTGATCGATAGAATCATAAAACTTTCTTCACAAACTTGACATCTGACTTTTTCCTATTTTTTCTAAAAAAATATTTATAAAATAATTGCTTGAAACAAGACTGGCGAATGTCTTCCTCAGGTTGGGATGACAGTTTTTCCTCGTCTCTTCTCACTTCTCCTCCTCCACACCTTTCACTTTCTCCTCTCAGTTGCAGCTACCGTCGACGACAGCTTTCTCTTTCACACATTGTGTGCTCTTTCTTGGTCGAAGCCTTACATCATCAATTCCCCCACACTGAGTTCACTTTCAAGCCCAATTTCATCGATTTTCGATTTTCCATTTTCGGGAAAGACACATTCCATTCCGTTTCATTTCACTTAATTCACTCGAACGTTCTAGTCTTGAGCAAGATCCCAGTGAACATTTGATTCTAAACTTGGATTCTCATGAGAGTTAATAGTGGCTTTCATTTTAATACAGATTTCATCGATTTTCGATTTTCCACGAACCATTTCACTAGAACAGTCTAGCTTTCTCATAGCTTTTTTCTCTGATGAAAGGTTCAACTTAAATCCAGTATAACTTTTATTGAGAGATGAATACTTTAAAATTTTTAAGTTATGGGAAATTTTCTTTCCAGACTTATTCTTTATTTTTATCGGCTTTGAAAGGAAGTATTTCATTTTCCTAGAGAACAGTCTAAGTTTTCTTCGTTGATTGATTAAAAAAATTAACTCCGATTTTACCTGATCGCTATTGAAGAATTGCTTAACTTCCTTTCCGCCATCTTCGCATTAAAAATAAAATGGTATATAAGATCGAGAGCTGTGATAATACCTAAACAACAAGAGATTCCTATCTTTCATTTGCCCAATATAGGTTCCGAGGGAAAAATATTTTTATTTTGGAGTTTGATCTTCTTTCGCATTTCCTGATTAGAAAGATCCACATAGTTTGAATTAACGAAAATTGCGAAATATTTCAGGGTCAGTTTTAATGCTCATCATTGATTCTATTGAATTATTAGCATTCCATTTCCTCAAACAGATGATAGCTTGAAAATCCACATCCTGCAGCTAGGAAAACAGAATGAGAAGCCTTATTTCTGACCATTTTTCACCATTTCATATCATCTTTATAATTTTTCCCAAAATTTAACTTCATATTTCAAATATTTGTTTTTTTTGTTCAATTTTATAATGACTTTTTATATGCTACTGTCAATCTCTCACCATTGTGGAGCTTCCGTAGAAAGTGCGCATTACGATTGAAATTTGTTCCCTTTGTATTTCTCTGCGTTCCCCGTTCATTAGCTTGCTCTCCCAAAGGCCTTTCACACTTATTCCGTATTAGCGCAGCCAAAGAAAAAGGTCTTGAGGCAGAGTGGATAAAAAAAAGCTTCCTTAATGGCGCTAGTCATTTTGCATTTATTGGCGAATTCAAATTTTTCAACAAAAAAAACGTTCAATCGCAACGCGCACTATTTACAGAAGCTCCACAATGGTGAGAGATCGGCAGCAGGTGAAATAACGTATTTTATATATTAGATAAATTAACTTTATATTTTCCATGCGTTTTTTTTTACTTTTGAAATTCTTTATAAAATTTAATGTGAACAAAATGACGTGGTTATTATTTCAGTAAAATATTAAAATATGAATGTCCAAACATCTCCACTCTACAATTCGTTTTTTGCTGAATAGATCTCGGAATGTTCTTTTCTTCTTACGTGCAAAATATTGACATATCGAATTGGCGTGATTCGCTCCAATCTACATCCAATCTCCATTCATTCATTCATTTGCTGCTGTGTTTTCTATTTTTAACTATCTCCGCAAAATCGCGTACTCGTTTATTTAACCGTTTTCCTATGTTTCATTTCTAAGTGAACAACTATTTCTCAATTTATTTGCTCAGATTTTGAGCTGGTGACGAAGTTCTCCGGCAAGAAATCAACTACTGGTCTATGTCCCCTTACGCGGTCTATTGCAAATATTACTGCCTTATAAACTCTGGTGCAAAAACCGACGGACGCCTATACAATAACAGTTTGAGTTGAGGACATGAGCTTTGGAAATTCTTATATTTGTAGGATTATTCACCACATTGAATAGCATGATATCACTTTTCCGAAAAGCTAGCCTGAGAGAGAGCTAGAGAAAAAGATAAAGGCTGCTCAGAGAAAGTGGAGAAAAGAAATAAAGAAAGAATGTTGCCATTTTTTGGCACACTGGGTTCTATAAACTCTGGTGCAAAAAGTTACGGACACCTATAAAATAGCAGTTTTGAATTGAAGACATGAACTCTGGAGTTTCTAATATTTCTAGGATTATTCACCACATTGAATAGCATTACTATATCACTTTTCCAGAAAACTTCACTCATTACACAATACACACGGCTGCGGTAATCACCTTTTGCACCAGAGTTTAGAAGTTGCAGCCTCAGATAGGGTGACCTTATATAATAAACTATGGCGACTTGAGCAAAGCCTTTAACATTAGACACCTAACATATTATTTCCATAGCTTGTAAGTATCGGCATTATTAGAACGAATGGATCTAATAGAAGGCGAACTCTTTGTTGTAAATCGTGCAGAAAATTTGGGCCTGAGTTCGGTTCGTCAGATTATCAAAAAATTTCAGGTTCGAGCCGGGCTTCGGGTAAAACCCTTACAGCCTTGGTGATCTTCAAAAAAAATCCTGTTCTTGACAATGATCAGTTGTCATGACTCAGCGCATACTTACTGTACAAAGTGTACAACCTCCATCATCCCCCGCTTGCCAAACTGACTGTCTCAAACAACAAACAATCGTTCTGACTTCTCTGCTCAGCTATTTCTCATAATTTCTCGAATTCGGCCCAATTGTCGCCCTAATAAATAGGCAACAATGACTTGTGACTGCGCGGGGCTTCTGTTTTGAAATTTTTGAGTCAATTCCTGAATTTCCCAAATGTCGTCGAATGACGCTATATTTTGTAGCTGATCATATTGTGCATCATTGTTTAGGCAATAGCTACTAGTAAGAAAATTTCATTTAAAAGAAGAACATTATCAAACCAATCTAACCTTGTTTTTCGAGTATTTTGAAATAGTTGATTCCAAGACTTCGTGATTTGTACGAATTGAGCAAACTCTCTTCCCGCCCAATTTTTCATTTAGCCAAATTTCAGTCATCGTTCCCTGAATTCCCTGTCTAATGTGCATTTAACCTCTCGACCTCCCATCTATTTCCTGCCCTGCATCGCATTTCTAATTGCTTCTGTTCATTGTCGACTCCTCATAATCTACGTTGTTTCCCTCCTCGGCGATGAACTAGTTTGTCTTCACGCGTTTGTTGTCGCCTATTTTCACATTTCTCGCCGAAGTTGATGTCAATCGAGTTGTTGCCCTCGGTGGGCGGAGAAATCATATGGGAGGGGGGAACAAGGTGGGAACATTGGCCTGGGGCGAAATAAAAAGTAGCCATTTTCTCCCATTCCTTCTTAGGACGCAAGTCGAGAGAAATGCCACAAGTGAGTACCACCACCTCCGACATTTTTCTCCCAGCGAAAAAAAAACAACTGTGGAACGGTCTCCAGTTCCCATCCCCCACATATGCCCTTGATAGTTTCTTTGTATGGCCGAATTCTGCCTACTTGTATTTCCCTCTCATCATCAGCAGCTTATATTACATTTTTTGCAGATGCATTCATATTAGCATATTAGCGCATTGTATTAGCGATATTAGATGCATATGCATATATTCCATTTCACATGAACGCACTTCGACCACTTGCCTTTTTTATGCATTAATCGTTCTTTTTTGCGGGCGATGCTTCTCGTTTCGAAATTCATTCTATTCTCGACTTTACATCCCTAGCGCCAGTCTTTTGCGATTCTTTTTCGGAAGCCATATTATGGGCCTTGTAAAGGCAATTCAGTTTTTCTAAATGAGCGAACTTCGACATTTTCATTTTTCGCCCCCGAATATTCGCATATTTCATAATGTTTACGTAGATATACAAGTGTCTGTTTGAACAAGTACTTGCATGGTTTCCAGAGGTTTTCATGGGATTATCTTCTGCTGTAGAAGGGATTTTGAGATCAGGGGACTCGTTTCAGAGCAGATGATTCAATTTTTTACCATTTTTATCCCAAATATTGATTTTCCGAATTGTCTGATGAAAATTTTGCAAGCTGAAGAAATATTATGTGGATAGAAAAAAATCTATTCTCTCCTCAACATGTATTAAGTTTCTTGGGGTTGTAAATGAGATAAGAGACATTGCAAATTTAGATGTTCGTTTAATTTTAGAAAATATCATATCAATTGAAAAATTCTAATCCTCAACGATTTTCTCAAGTTCCGACCTCTCTCAACTTTGTCTGTTCGGCTAAGCCTAGTGGATTCCAGTCATTGTTGCGGAAGTTCGACTTCTTTTGTCCCTATCTTTACCCGCTTCTCACGTCGTGTACCAGAACTACTCTTGTTCTTCCCAGGACATTCCGGGGCAGGCCATTCTCAAGCGAAATGGAGCCTGCTGAAATGCGCGAGCTTGTGCAAACATCCTCTGCCTGCAGTCATTCCCCGCAGCTGTCTTTGTGCGCACCGGCTTTTCCCCACGGCGCATTTTCTTCTGTCATTTTCCCCGTGAACTTCGCTAATGCTTCCGTTTTCCGCTCGCTTAACCTTCTAAGAATTACCCGCTTTCATCACCGGTCCGGGCACGACCCGACCCGTGTCCGCGTGTCAGTATCTCGCCGCCTATCTTTCTCCGTCCAACGACTGTTTCATTGCCCCTGCTGCAGTGTCGTTCAGCGCTTTGTAATATTCTCTGTTCCCTCGATTATTCTTTCGATTCTTGCCTTGTTTAGCTATGCAAATGTCCATCTACATTTACATCTTCG